>ML977560.1:479932-734478 GCA_010015725.1 Amniculicola lignicola CBS 123094
AGATAATATCTTACCTATAAGGAAGCTAGCTTTATTAAAGTTATAGGTATCCTTATTATAGATACTATACTATACCTTAGTATACTGTATAAGCTTAAACTAGGCCTTAATAGCCTTAGGATCCTTATAGAGGGCTCTCTGTTAATTGTATAGTTAGTTGTATTATATCTTGAGGCTTATAGTCCAGTTAACAAAGTTCCTTAGCTAGTCTCTGCTAACCTATCTACTAGTGCACTTAGTAAGTAGCTTATTCACTATATCTTGTATAATAGCTAGAGAGGGTGCAAATCCTTGTGAATCTAGGTTAAGGATATATCTCTTAATTACCTCCTCTTCTATCTTTGTAAGCTTTTTTGAATTGGGCTTATAATTACGTTAGGTAGGCTTTCCAGCGCGTCAGTTGCGCATTGTTGTTCTAGGGACGTTATACGTTTATACAGCCTCTTGTATACTCTAGATCTACTTCTAATTAATAGCTAAGATAGCTAGGAAGATATCTGCTTCGTTGCAGGGTAATTGAGTTATAGTTAGTAGAGCTATTGTAGTTGATAAGTGACGTGTCGCAAAAAGTTGATGAGGTGGGCGACTCGCTTAGTTGGGTAACTCACTTAGTATCTACATTAACGTAGGTACTAAGCAAGCTATCCAACTAAGTAAGCTATCTACCTTACTAACTCTCTCTACCTTTGCAGCAATCTATCTCAATAATGTAATAAGATAATATTAATATAGTAAATATCCTAGATTAAGTAGTATCTATAGTGTACTTCTTATATATTTATAAGTTATAGCCTGTCTCTCTACAGCGTATATAGTATACTAAAGCCTACTAGCTTACTCCTAATTACGCCTTACCTTAACGCGTTTCCCCCTCTAGCTGCTACTTAACCTCCTTTTAAGTAATAATATCCTCTCCCTCTACCTTTGTTAAGGTGCCTTGCTTCTAGATCTACTTCTTTTTATACTTTTTATACTCTATAGTAGCCTTATTTACCCTCTTAAGACTTGTAATCTACTTACGCATAAGTATAGCTAAGTATACTATTACCTTAGCACCCTTTTTAAGCTGATTAAGTGCTGTAATAATAGAGGTAGGTAATAAGTCCTAATGCTTCTATATACAATTATAGATTAGTGCTAATTAAGCCTCTAATTTATATATATTACTAGGTGTTTTAGCTTCCTATAGGGTAGCCTCTAGCATAGGTAGTATTAGTATATAAACCTTTATATTAAGCTTTAATATTACTACCTCTAGATTAAGTAGGACTAGGCTAGTACCTTAAAAGCTTATATAGATATTATCCTTTATAATTAATTAATTATAGGTAGTATAGAAGGCTAGTAGGAATTTAAGCTTACTAATATAATTAATACTATTATAGATTAGGCTCTTAATCTAATACCTGTATATATACTTTAGTAGTAAGAAGTAGCCTATATTAAGTAGCTATAGGAGGTATAATAAATAAGGTAGTATATAAAGAGTATAGATATTATTCTCCTTATAGATATCTTAAAAGTTAACTAAGTTATAGCTCTTATAGCTATTAAAGATAAGTAGGTAATATACCCTAACCTTCCTGCCCTCTATATGCTTAATAAAGTACTTTAGCTACTTAACTCCTATCTTGTTAGTTATCCAGCTATTATTACTAACTATAATAGCCTAGTTATATAGTATATTATTACCCTTATACTAGGTAGAGAGGTAGTACTAGCCTATAAAGATAATAAATAGTAGGATAGGCTACCTAGCAGCATTGATTCCCTAGATTATACTAACCTACTTATAATTACCTAGCTATATAGCCTTTAGCTAGCTATATCTCTCTAAGCTAGTAATAATAAGATAAGATAATATCTTACCTATTATAAAGCTAGCCTTATTAAAGTTATATATATCCTTATTATAGATACTATACTCTACCTTAGTATACTATATAAGCTTAAACTATACCTTAATAGTCTTAGGATCCTTATAGAGAGCTCTCTATTAATTATATAGTTAATTATATTATATTTTAAGGCTTATAGTCTAGTTAATAAAGTTCTTTAGCTAGTCTCTACTAACTAGTCTACCAGTGTACTTAGTAAGCAGCTTATTTACTAGATCTTGTATAATAGCTAGAGAGGGTGTAAATCCTTGTAAATCCAGGTCAAGTATATATCTCTTAATTACCTCCTCTTCTAGCTTGGTAAGCTTTTTTAACTTTGGCTCACAATTATGTTACGTAGTAGTTCCGGCGCGTCAACTGCGCATTGTTGCTTAGGGGATATTATATATTCGTGCAGCCTCTTATTCGCTCTGGATCTGATTCTGATTAATTGCTGAGATAGCTAGGAAGATATCTGCTTCATTATAGGGCGGTTGGGCAACAGTTGGTGGAGCTATTGTAGTTGATAAGTGACGCGTCGCGAAAAGTTGGTGAGGTGGACAGCTCGCTTGGTTGGACAGCTCGCTTAGTACCTACGTTACCTGAATTATAAGGCTAATTGAGTATGGAAAGAAGCAACACGTACTGTGTTCATTAGGCCACACTCTTACAATGCAATGTTGTTGTGAAGTCTCTACCTAAACTACCGACATTATTGAACATGATCGTTGCGCGAGATCACTCTTCCCCCAGTCCCATTGACTACCCCATCGGACGCGATGGTAACATCACTTATCTAGAGAAATTCCTGTTGTAGGTTTAGGAAACCCCTCTCAAAGTTCCAGTTGTTCCTCCTCAGGTGTTCGTGTGCGTCATTCACCTTGTCCACGATGTCTTTGGAAAGGTTTCGGTACTGCGGCTCCCGATCATCTTCCATGCAACGCTTCACAAACCACCGCAGATCGCTAGAGTAGGATTCCCTAATATCCCGCGATGTTTGTAACTCGCCCTCCAGCTGGCACATACACACAATCGTAGCCCCCAGCTGATACACATCCGTCCGCTGAGAGTAAAACTCGCCTTCTGGTGGAACCACGACATCGGCCTGGATATGCTTGCGGATGAATCCCGATTCAGGGAGATAGTCGGCGTGCTCGAATCCCCCGAGCTTCAAGATGTAATACCCCTCTTCATTCCGGAAGATTGAGATCTTGTCCTGGTGAACATCACAATGGATAATCGGCCTCCAAGGTTGATCGCTTCCTGGAGGACCGTTGTGGCAGTACGCGAGTGCGGCTCCGATTTGGGAGAGGACGTTCCACAGGAAATACTCCGGGATCCACTGGCGACATATGCCATTTTGATGTATCAGTTGCGCCAATGTTCCCAGCGGCCCATATTCGTAGAAGATCGATCCGGTGAGGGGACTCGAGTCGTCCATGCAGTGCCCAAGTAGTTGTGTAATGGCAGGCTGATCTACTAATTTCCGAAGAAGCTCAGCCTCAAGGTTAGCTGCTTTGTGGACTTCTTCTGAGAGTGCAAAGCGCTTCTCGACTAGGAGTTGACCGGTGTTGTTTGAGCGGACAAGAACACGACAAGCAGTCTTGTTGACACAGCAGAAGCCGAGGCCTCGGATGACGGTGAAGTTGTTCGGAGAGGAGCTGTTGCAGGCGAACGAATACTCGTCTACAAGTGCCACGTCGGTGGATTCTGTCATTTTGGTGGATGAACAGGCTGTGGTGGAAGGGAGAGAAGAGAGTATAAGAATGAAGTATTTGAACCTGTTTATGAATGCTAGGAAAGGAGAATATCAAGAACGTTCTGGATTTACATCGATAGTAACGTAGGCTTCGGATAACGCATTGTCGAAAAGCAACGCCATATTGCCTCACAATTCCCCATACTTCCAGTAGACTTCTATTCAAGGCCCCCCTTTCACGTTATTTTGATGGCGAGGCATTGTACATAGAAGAGACTAAGACACAATAGAGAGCAGGAGAGTTGTGATTATTGCACTCCCCTACATTCCGCAGACTGTACAGAATGGTATACATTCAAAATGATGGCATTTTACTCAATAGGTCTGAACTTTCGAGTTTCGTGTTCATGGGTTTTGTGTTAGATGTGAACAGTTGCTCTGTTCGTACACTGCGCAGTGACGACGAACTTGAACAATGGATTGTGCAGTAGTTAGTTCACACTTAAGGAGATTGAAGAAGATATAGATGGACACCCTCCTTCAGTTGTTAATTTCCCTATCAATGCTCATCTGCTCTATAACAGCGCGAGCTGCTTCCATAACCACCACTTATCTGCCTTGGGCATGATATCTGAGCTACCATGTTCCCAAATCGCTCCCTTTTTAATCGAAATTTCGACTTCAGCTCTTCAGGAGGTCTTCATCTGAGCCATGCCCAAGTACCCCACGCTTCCCAATCGGGTGAACGTTTCCAGGTCGTGAAGAAGCTTGGAGGAAACGGTGGCTATTGCAATGGAGGGGTTTTTATTTGCCTCGACAATGTAACCAACAAGTACGTGATCAAGAAGAAGCTCACGGATAAGGATATTCGCTCGGGCCTTGGAAAACGGGAGCTCAACGCGTTGAAGCAACTCAACCACGAAAACATCAATCGATTCGTTGATGGCTATGTAGACAAGGAGCGAATGACTGGATCTATCTATCTAGAGTACTGCGACCAAGGTACACTCTACGACCTCATCAAAGCCCATGCCCGTAGCCACAGTTCACTCCCCGAGGGCTTCCTCATACGTGTCCTGGATGGTGTCGTGGCAGGTATACGGTACATGCACAAAGGTCCTTCCGGACAATCGAACCGCCAATGGAACACCCTCGTTCACCGCGACCTCAAACCGGCGAACATATTCCTCAAGGCTTCCCAAAATCCCTACCCCCGTGCCGTAATTGGTGACTTCGGTTGCTGCGCGTCTGATTCCGATCTCCGAAGTGGTAGGGCCACCGAAACGGTTGAACGACAAGACCCTCGCTTCGCACCCCCTGAAGCTCCTCGCTACTACCGCAGCAGTGATATATTTCAAATTGGGATGATCATTGTATGCATGGCTAGACTTGAGAACGAAGTTTCTAGGAGTACGCGGGTGGAGCACGGGAGGCCATTGGGTTGGGGGTATTCGGCTGAAATCAATCACGTAGTGCAGAAGTGCATTCTTCCAGACCCAGAGCAGCGAATTAGAACGAGCGAACTTGTCCCAGTGCTCGATAGGGCAAGGGGGGATGGAAAGACATACGGGCGGGAAGGAGAGCTGTTGTTGCCCAATAGCTCTAGAGTAGGGTCTGAGAGGGGAGCTGGCGGGAGGAGTGCACCGCAACAGCGAGACTGGGCCTTCGGACCGAATGGTAATCGGGGTAACCAAGGTGACCATAGGGAGGATTGGAATCGTCAATTCGATCTCGACATGCCTCGGCGCGGTAGAAACCATCGCCATGAAGTGGATTCAGATTTTGGAATGCCTGACCCTGGCAGGGGTTCTGGATCTGGTGGAAGCCATCTCATTAGGTGGTTTAGAGATGACCTCTCGCTGCACCTTTCTGATCTGCTGGATGATTTGAAACGATTCAGACTTTGAGCCAAAATGTGAGTAGGCCAAAATGTGAGTAGGCCAAAATGTGAGTAGGCCAAGAGCAGCAGCGGAAAGGTCCAATTTACTTAAATGTTTGATCAACCTCTGTTGTGAGCATACTAGGACTGGTGTCTTAGATTACTGAGCCCGATCTTCACAATTACTACATGTGTCACATCATTTCATTCACCCAAATACATCCAAATTTCTCCATCTTGAAAGTGTTCAAGTTTAGAAACGACCATGAACAGTACTCTCCAGCAAGACTAGCAATTTTCCAGGGATTGCAATGCTAAACATGACAGATACCCTTCTTCCATGTATTAACACGTTGAACCTATACCCTACAACCCTTTCAAACCCACCTTAGCCATATTTGTTGATACCCTAGAGTCACTGGAGATGTTGAACGAGCTACAAAGCGCAAAGGAAATCGCCATAGATCTTAAGCATTCTGAGAACTGGTCCTTATATTGGGATGGTATCATTAATGAAAATCAGCACACGAAATCAAGATTGGATCGTAGATACTCTAAAGCCCTGGAAGTGGCGGCTCGAATGCCTAAACGAGGTATTTGCAGACTCCAGCATCGTCAAAGTATTGCACGGGTCATACATGGACATTGCTTGGCTGCAAGGGGCCTCGGTCTTTACATTGTTGGGCTGTTTGATACTTATCACGCCGCAAGGACACTAGGATACTCTGGAGAGCGTACTTGCTCGATCACTTCATTGGGTTTAAGGCACAAAAGCAGTACCGGTTAGCAGATTGGCGAGTCCGCTACGAATTCTCTCACTCCCTAATTGAGATAAAGTTTACTTACTTTATTCTAGCCCGTTGTCTGCCGAGCTCTTGTCATATGAATGAGCAGACACAGATTTCCTGCTCTGCATCTTCAACAACATGTGCAATGAATTAATCAACAAGTCTGACTTGGCAACCTTGAAAAGAATAAAGTATTTAAGGCAGCCCACCGCTGGAGAGAGCAGCCCCGACATGAACGAGACCACCAAAAAGATAGAGGACATTAAATATGCTAGAAAAGCCCAATTTCAGCAGGCTACAGCTATGGATGTAGACTCAGTCCCTATTTCGACACCAGCAGTAGCGCTGGCTTCAGTCCTCCGCTCACTATCGAACCAAATCGGACACGTATACATTCTTTCTGGGGTGCTCTTTGGTTCAATTCTGTGGCAGAGCGGCAACGCCAGACATCGAAAATGGATATCATTATCGCACTTCCACTTCCGCCGCTAACTGCAGAGACTTTTGCAAACGGGGCAGCGCAGAGTCCGCCAAAAGTTGAAAGGCCGCAACGTATCTTCGTATCAGAGGAAGACTGGCCCGTGGAAGATCCAAGTGAGGACATCTTTATTGTTAGACAGGTCGGCGTCAGGAAACGGACCAGAGGCGAAGCTGCAGATGAACCAGCAATCACTTCAGAACCCACGCTGTGTGATGGCACGATTATGCCGGACTCTGAAGAGCCCTTAGCAAACGAAAAGAAAGAGGCGTTGAGAGAGAAGAAGGCTCAGAAGAAGGCTCAGAAGAAGCAGGCCGCTTTGCAGGCTTCATGTGGCGCCGTCCGTACTAAAAGCACAAGGCAAAGATGAGCAGGGCTGGGTTGGGAAGAAGAAGACGGACAAGAAGGGGGACCATGGATTCAATTCGTATGTGAAGCTGCAGGATGTGCCAAAGAGGCTGCCTCGAAGCCAGAAGGAAGGTCCTGGGCGCAGCAAGACCTTCCAGTCATGATCCGATCAAAGCCAGCATAGGTAGCATAGATCGTCCAGACTAGTAATTCTAAAGGTAATCGTTGACGAGTATAGACAGACGCCTTAGAAAGAGAAGAGAGAAGACAGAAGCAATTATTTCCAAGCTTCTTTGACATGCAGATTGGTTTTTCCAAGAACTTCTCGACGAATCCTGGTGAAAAGGTGACAGTCTCTCGCAGCCAGGTTCAGTTCGTACCTGTTATGCGATGAGGCTGAAACACGGCCCCAGTAATGGATGTGCGAATTGGGATAGTAAATGTCGAACGCCGATACGACACGACCCCACATAGTTTGATCCACGAACCTGTAGTAAACCTTAAAATAACTTCACTTCCAGACCACCAACACGAATATCTACGTACACGTGCGTAGTTGATGGTTTCTATTGCACAACGTCACAGATTGCCAAGCACTACGTCTCAGAGTAGAGACTCCGTTAGGCAGGCGAACGGGAAGCTCTGTGAAATGGGTTTCTTAGGGTGTCACGGAGTTTTCGCGTACGAAATGGCACTGAGACATTGCCGAAAAGGTCTGATCAGAGGGTGTGCACATGAGATGGCATGGCGATGGAGAACTGTCGAGTGAGTGTGGGTTGATGTATAAAAGTATCAAGAGAGCCTTCGGTACTTCTCATCAAGTCAACCGACACCCGCCTCCTTTGCATATTCTTTTCTCCGGTACAAAGCCATCACCTTCCAAATCTTCTATATCCACATCCGGTTTGGTTATTCGACGACCATGTCTAAAATCGCGACTCTTTCCACCCTCGCGCTCCTGGTGCAATCCAGCATCGCGGGCCTCATCGTCCGGGCTGGTCAGGACTTTGGCAAGTGCACCGATCCCAGCATTGCATATGTCGAGAACCAAGATGGCATGGCAGGCTTTGGTTACAAGCCCATCAATACCAAGGACTTCCCTCACGGCGCCAGTCCCGACATCGTCGCTATTACGGATTATATCTGCAGTAATTTGCAAAACATCTGTCTCGCGCCGGCGACATCCTACGAGCTCTGCGTAGCAGCAGCGGCTAAAGCCAAACCTCTCAAAGGCAACGAAGCAGCTGAGACGTTCAACGCCGCCATCGCTGCCTCAACCCCCTCGCCCTCCTCCGCCGCCCCATCCGCAACGCCCTCCCTCGTCGTCCCCAAATTCAGCATTCACTTCTCCAAGGAAACGGTCAGGTTCCCCGGCACCATCGACCCGCGCTGGTGGTTCGACCAGTACTTCCTCGACGACGGGGGCGACCCTGCGCGCTGCGTGACAGCCTCGCACAAGATGCCCGAGGACCGGCTTCTCACGTTCTCGTGCAACGGCGCAGACCGCCGCATTATTCCGTTCATGAAGACGGCGCTGAACGCCGTCGTCACGGCCATGATCGATAACACGACGATGCCGGACGATGAGCGCGCATTCAAGCACTGGGAAAACGAGCTCGCGGACTACGAGGGCGATTTGTTCACCGTCCCCGTGACGACGTTCCCGGCCAGCGTCGAGATGGACGTCGCGATTGATATCCCTGGCGTCGGCTCCGCGTGGTCTGGCAGCATGAAGTACACGATCACGAACGCGGATAGCACGGCCTGTAAATTGTGCAGTTATTTGAGTACGGCGGGGACGACAACGAGCGCGGGTGCGAAGATCGCAGAGGTTATCAGTGAGACGAAGCAGGTGCTTGCGAAGTTGGTGGCGCCCGGGGCGGCGTTGGGGATGGCGATTGTGACGTTGGGGTGCTTAACGAATTGTAGTTAGGTGTGTGTTTGTCCCGAGTAGGAGGTTGCTGATGGTATGCTCTTTTGAGGTTTTGGGGTGGCTGGTCGAGGCTTGGTTTGGTTGATTATTTGCGAGTATTATGGTTTGAGTGGCATATTTCTGTATTGTTCATATTAGAATGAGTAGTTGAAAATAGGATAGATATTCTGTTTAGTGGAAGTGAGCTCACGTCGTGATGGGAGGCCTGTAAATGCTCTGATCTATTCTAGCAACACGGAATCTAGGACAGCAAAAGCCATCCGCACAATATCTCTAAAGCCTTCAGAAGGAGTTGGATAATCTAGTGAATTTCACGCTTCCAAGCGTTCCATTGACACTATACCAAGTTATTCTGAGAATCTAGCCAGTACTAAGGCAAATGCAATGTCGAACATAGTGCGCATATTATCCATATTCACCATCTCCAAATATTGACGACGTAATCGGGGATCATAACTACCTATGCCTTGAATGACCACGAATGTGAGTGATACTTCTTGCCACCACCGCTGTTCACACTCTTTGCATAATTGCCGCACGGTCAAGTGGGCTTTCTCGAAATCCTTTATCTTCGTGTAGACTTCTTAGATTCGGTAAGAGTAGAGCATTTGATGGAATAGCTGTCGAGAGGTTGGAATGTCCAAGTTTTTTGGCATATGTCGCTGATTCGCTTGCTGGGTTCGCTAGCGCCTGCCACTGGGCTCAATGATGGCCGTATAATCGTCCTTGAGTCTCGACTGAATTGAATCAAGGTTGTCTGGAAGTTCGACGACATTGCGGCGGAATTGCTAGATCAAGAAACTCAGCTGCGGCTGCCACGACTTGGAAAGCTGTGATAAAATCTATGATTTTCTGCTACGCATGAAGGAGGAAACTGTGGATGTAGCTGTATCTTCTGGAACGTTTGCGATATGAGGCTGGTAGGGGAAGGTTAGAAAACCAATCGGAGGACCAGGATGGATACTCTCTTTGGCCTAGTCACGTACTCAGGCCAACATTCGCTGAGATAAGATATAACAATAATCATCTAAATAATACGGCACTTTACTAACTCTGGTCGAATCATTCACAATATCTGTAAAAACGCTATAGTTCTTCAGTAAAGGGAAAAAGTATACTCTTGTTAGATCAAGATCTATCTACGTACTTTTAGCTTAGGTAGTATTGACTCAGGTTGAACCTCTGCAAGAACAGAAAATAAGCAGAGATTCTTCCACAACATGTGTCTGACCAACCGTTATCCAAAAACAAGGTTATCACTACCTTCGTCATCGCCCTCCCCCACAGAGAATCCATTGCGAATTTGGAGCATAGTGCAGAAAGCCTCCGTTTGGGTATTGGGAAATTCGTCAGGTTGATCCTTCGCATTGGTCTGATCGTTAGGATCATAGACTGGGGCGTGCTTCTCGAAGTTCTCCGGGATCCGTAGAAGACCTTTCGCGGTAATGTTGGCTTGAACCCAGTCGAGGCTCCGTGAAGCTGCACTTGTATCGGATACTTCGGAATCCCCCAGTGAAATCTCAGGCGGCTCATATGCAGTAGTTGCGCCACCGTCAGAAGAACGGAGGATCGACAACCATTCCTCGTCATAATGGAGAGTAAACCGGCCTTCGGGCGTCCTTTCCATCCAGGGCTTTGCAGAATCTTCTTCAGAGTAGGAACATGAAGTGACTTCTTGAACCTCGAGAAAATCGCGATGTGGGCCAGGTTTATCGAGTCCAAGGAAGTTTGTGACAGTGTTCGTGACATTCGGGGGCCGAGTCTGTGAATCACCTCTGAACGGCGCGCTAAACATGGACTTTGGGATGTGAGCCTGTAGCTCGTTGGGGACTTCTAAGTCTTTCAAGATGTCATCCACATTATCCTTATGCTGAACCTTTGCAGTGAACTTGATATGCATGTGCCCCGAGAACCAGTATTTTGGCCGTAGATGATTCATGATCTGTTCTGCGGGTGCACTGCCGAATCGATCGTCCCTGACGCTTTCCAGGAAGTGAGGTCGTCGTGCAAAAAGGATTTTGTGGTCTCCAAACCATTCCACGCGCCGAGGCCAGTCATGGCTGATGCCGATATCGATAGGAGAACGGAGTTGGAGCACCTTGGAGATGTCGCATTCCCGAACATGATAGATGGAGCGAATCTCGTTCTTGTCATACGGAAGGCGCTCTTGACGTGGTTTCGTATAATCTGTACTGTGATATATGCCAGAGAGGCCGACAATTCGCAGAGGGCCGTAGCGCAGAATGCCCACAGTTCCCAGGTAATATATGTTTGGTGCCAACCAACCACCATGATGCAGTTCGGAGAGGTAGCTTGAAGCCTCGTGATTCCCTCCAACGACGAGTGTCAGAACAGGTGCTTTCTTTTCTCCACTGTAATATGAATGAAAGTCGCCAATCTTTCGATGCCACGAAGGCACAGACATGCAGTTCAGATCGCGTTCGTTCCGAACGGCCTGAAAACTAGATTAGAGTGCTGAACATCGAACACTGAATAGAAACTAAGAACTTGCCTGAAAATCTCCACAGATGATGAGGAAGTCGAGATCTAATAACTTCCATCCTTTCGATTCGCATGACTTCTCGAGCGCGCTGTAGATGATGTCTAAGGAGCCATGACCCTGGCAGGAATCAGTATGGAACTTTGACATACAGTAATTCTGTGTGAGCGACGTACACAACCCTCTACAGCAATTTTCAATAACGGCACCATGGCCTCAGGTCTTCTTGTCGCAAGTCTCCTAATATTGGAACTTTTTCGTCTATCACCAAGGCCGAAGTTAACAGGAAGAGAAGCTAGGTTGGCAATTCAGAATTATATATTGACGCGACAGAGGGCGGTGCTGGATCACGCAGGCAGCAGCGAAGGTGACTCACGGAGCGGCTGGCAAATTACGCGCGAAGCAGCAATTGACCCCGCACTTGATGAGCAAGGCCATACAATGTACGTTTATGCATATTATAGGAGCCAAAGCTTACTTCACGGCAAGGAGCAGCGTCCCGCAGTATGAACTGCTTGCTGTTGGGAAGCCTTTGGGTTTGATTCACTCGGGAATAGGAATAATGGAAAATAGGCCTTCATATTCTGTTGGTTGAGACTTGGTAAGCTTTTTATTCATAAAATGTGGCCTGTCTATGTCCGCAAGCCTTATGTACAGCAAATTAATATCAAGCATAGCGTGAGCGTTAAGGCAAACAACAACCACATAGACTCGAATCATCGAGCATGAGGAAACCACGCGGAAATGAGCACGTGCTCCGTTTAATTATGCTTGTGGCACATTGCGGCACGGTGAAAGGAACGAGTGGGATATCTATACTATCTTGACGTCTATCCAACATTGTGAATTGTAGCTTCTTATATCAATTGACGATCACCTGTTCTTACGTTACTGTTTTCTATAGTGCAACTTTCTGAGCATCTCAAAATCAAATTCGAGAAATCATGATTTCACAAGCCTGGGACTAAGGCGGGTGTGTTTATTACGGGCAGGAAATCTCGTCCTGATAATTGGTGTAAAGTAACTTTAATTATCGCAGGGTGGTTTGAAAAGAGAGGTCTAAGCTAGCTGTTGTCATTATTAGGACTTCTTCCAAACCAGACTGCCAGTATAGATTTACACATTGTCTGTCCCAGCTGGTACTTCTATATTTCGGTCTGTAGTTCTATCGCCAGATGTCAAGAATGCTTCCCCCGCATCTGATAAAACCGTACCGAGATGAATCAACGATAGCTCCACAAGCATGTGACCCGGAGCGCCGGAAAAGCGAACGTCTCCAAGGGGAATCTTCACTGTTACTTGGTCAGTGTGTTCAACGGTGTGTATCCCGTATGTACTGTTGGTACAACGCCTAGTTATGTGGGCGATATGTGAGCAACTGACAGACAGACTACGGGGCACTGATAGCTCTCTAGGATACGGCATATCCTTAAGATGGAAAGAAGATTCAGAGAATGGGCTTCAGTTTGACTGTAACTATAGATGTAGGTTATGTGGGGGTTGAACTCAGCCTGTCTCTTAAAAATCAGCTTAAATTTGTTTCTCTAGATTTGGCCGGACCTGGCTTGAACTTACTAACTGTCCTCTTCGACTACCTCTGGGTGGACCCTACAAGCAATCCCTCTTGAGTGTATGATTAGTATGGAAGGACAGCCTCAGAAATAGTCAAGTAGTGTTGTCATGCCAATGTCACGTGCTGCATCACAAAACTCTGGACTCTGAACTCTCTACACAAATCAGGATCATGTTAGAGAAGTACTACTTGGGAGTATGACTCGATGCCGCTAATTGCGTACCTCTTAAAGTTTGACGTTTGGTTTAAAAGTCTTACATGAATCGCTTAAAAGACTATGCGACGTCATTCATTGTATCTTGAAAGCTAGTCGTGCATCTCTGCCTCCAAACATGCCACCAGTGTGGGAAACCACAAAGGCATTCCTGAATCGAAGTTCAAACGTATATCATTGTCAGGATCTTCTCTTCCCTCTTCAACAATTCGACCATGAGACTCCCTACAATGCCACTTGCCGTGAGACGCCTACCAGCGCTGGCGGTGGATATGAAGGTAGGTTGCGCAGAGAATTGGAAGGCTATGCACACCTTTCGATCAGACCGCTGACGTCTGATAATCGATCAATATCTGCAAGGTACCCTACCGGAACTATATCATGGCTTTTCCTACGCCACGATCACGCTGAGAATGGAAGCCTAGACGAAGAAGAACCAAGGTGGGCTGTTGCCGAGAAAAAAGCAGGGCCTGATTCCGAGCAAGTGAAAATACTATGTAATTTCGGATGCAAATGCAAGCCGCATAGGCAGCAACATTCACTATGTCAACGAATTAATCCATCCATGCTTCATCCTGTAGAGCTGGGTGAAAGTCCTTGGGTTAAGAGCAGACCTTGTATAGGTGTTGGCCTCGGGTACTATCCTGGTTGAAGGCAGTTCGCCAACGACTTCAAACGGAGGGCCGGCGGACAGGATCTGGCGCTGGCGGGATTAACTCCTTCTGGTGGCTGCGTGGCACGTCCTAGGCAGGGCGCTGGTTGAGAATGCGGCACACGGCACGCAAATCAAACGGCGTTTGGTGACCGGATCGACCCTTCTGGGCACGGTCAGCCCCAGCATTGGGAGAGGGCTCATGGAGGGAACCGGGGAAAGCGTGGCTTGACGTACCGCGAGGCTGACAAATTCGAATGGAGGTTAAAGAGCCCGAACTTATATCAACTCTTGTCGTTGGGGTTGTAGCGCTACTTATCGCCGTCCTCACATTATGGGTTGGAGTGCTCGCATACAGACAGGCCCGAAATCGTCGCAGAAGGAGAATACCAGAACCCATACACTTACCTGATCTCGAGTGTGGGTCCTACCAAAGGCATCATACTGATTTCATACCTCATTATCCCCAACCACAGCAGTTTGTCAGTCCCTTCGACCTATATACAATAAACCCATCATCGGTGCACTTACGACTCTCGAACGATAAATATTGGCATCTATATTGGTTGAGTGAATTCTAAGTGGCCTTGAAAGACCGTCGAAAGATTTCTCATCCAAAGGGATAAGGCTGGCTATTAAAAAGTTTCTTCAAACGATACAACTTCCTATTGACGTGTAAGCTGGATATGAGCCTTGGCATATATCTTGGCATCACGTGTACTTAGCCTATATCAGTATCTCAAGCTCGATCGATCAGAACAATAGACCAATTCCTTCAACCTCAACCTGCACCACCACCAAGCTTACATGACGCCCTCACATGATGGAGTAGGATGGCTTCTGAAAAGGTATTCTCGATTCCATTTTGCTTTCGTTCTTTCACACATCAACATAGTCCGTTGATTTAATCTGATAAGTGACTATGAGAAAGAAGATCAGGCAGAACCGTTCATGCCCTAGCAAGTATAGTCATCGAAAGAGACTTGACTGGATACCTAACCGATGCACCCCTTTCACTAACACCTTATAGGAAATTTCATCTGATCATCATTACTATAGCAATAAATGCCGACAGGAGGAAATTCAAACCAAGTTTTCATCTTCAATAGGGAGTCTCAACATCCTCCCACGGCTAGAAATCTCACACCCCATACTTTAGTCTTCATAGAGCCCCTCCTGTTCATAAAGCCTGTCATGAAGTTCATAAGAGAGGCCCTCGATGTAGTGCCGCTTTCCATATTCGTTGCCGCCCCTGTTATCTGTCAGCATAGTTCCCAATAGAAAGCTGTGTATACCATACCTCAACAGTCACTTTTCGTAATCTGCCTCCATGGTCTAAATACGAAAACTACCAGGATGTTTCATGCGCACAGGCTTGTCGACCCGGACAGCACCGTCAGTATGGGCAAGGCCCTCTACTTCCAGATAGCCTTGGATCTCATCCCAGAGTTTCGATGCCCGGATGCCTGAGAATGCAAAAAAAAGGAATGGGTCTCCTTCTTCGTTCTCATGGTCAGCAAGCTTAACTGGTATCTCGGGATCGCCTTTAAGCTCTGCATTCCTAAGTGTATCGATGAGCTTCAAGGACATACTGAAGGCGGCGAGATATTCGCTGTGGAGCTCTTTCCCATGTAAGAGAAACTCTTTCAGTGCCTGGACATCATCCCGAAAGACAAAAATCAAGTCAATCTTGATAATCAAGCTGGTCAGACGAGAGCAAGCTCCAATGTATTGCAGTGTCTGCCCGAAGGTTATGCGTCCCATCTCCGAAACATCAACCCTCTCGAACGATGGGCCATGCATCGACGTGATAGATCGTCGACCCTTCAACCCAATCAACTCAAGAAATCGGCGCATAATAGCGAAATACTCGAAATTGGGATGGCCGTGATCGTCATTAGGTGATTGAAGCTCGAAGTTGAGGGATCCCCAAAAGAGTCCGCGGGCCTCTGCACGAACTTGCGTGTTCATATAGCCTAGGAGCTTGAGGACATACAGCGTACGCTACTTCCGATCTTCAAATCGGAGGCTGATTTTGGGAGGCATACGGTAAGGTTCTCTCCACAGCCCATCATCAAACCGGAACTTTCGGCATCCTAGTACATAGAGAAGGGTGTGGGAGTCCTCTTTCCACAACCGATCTTGACCTGCAAACAATGCCAGCTCATAAATCTCATTACGCAACTCTCCCAGAAGGCCCAAGAACGATTTGCGGCCAGCGTCCGTCCGATACGATCTGTCTGAGAGCATTTTCTTGACGTTATTCTTCCATTGAACGCGCAGGGATTCTTCTGCGCGAACTAGCCGAACCCGCTCTTGTATCGCAGCTTCCTTTTGCCGCTGCTTCTCAGCTTCTTGAGTGTCCACTTCTTTCGATAGTCTCTCCTGTTCTTCCAGCATCTGAGCATATCGCGTTTGTTCCTCGTCATCCCACTTCTCTAAAGCAGCCGCCATGGTCTCTTTTCGATAGTCATTGACTGAGATTTTATGTTTGCGGATAATTCTATTAAATTCATGATTCTTAAGAATGTGATAGTCGCCGAGACGCGTTGATTTGGAGGTGCGTTCATCTTCATCGTTATCATCCCCATCGCGTTTGCGCTTGTTCTTCGCTGCTTGCGCACCAAGATCGTGGTCTTCGAGGGCATCGATGAGGTCTTGCTTAAGAGCATTGCCCTTGAGGGGAGGAAGGCTACGAGCTTTCGTCATGCACTGGAGCTCGAACATTGTCCTGAGCGCGTAAATCGATTGGGGGGGTGTCTCCTCTGCCATTGCGCGGTGACACCAAGAGGTCGGGAAGATTCTTGCGGAGAAGGAAAGAGTAGGTGTGTTTGGCTTTATGTATTCCGAGGCAGCGGCTTGGAGTGGAGATTTGGCTTTGATTTCGCGTTGTTGTTGTTGAGGGAACTACCATCGCTTCTCCCTTTCACGAAGACAGCGTTTGATACTACAGTGAATTCCACGATCACGTTGGTGAGTGGTGGGACCCATAGGTAAAAGCATAGATGTTAACCCACCTAAGAAAACGGGGGTAATGTGCAAGTAGACCACATATGCAGCCCAAGAGAGGAAGACGAATGACGAATATGTTGATGCAGATTGGGATAGATGGCTTTCAACCCAACAGGGGAAATTACAACAAGAGGAACACCTGGTTAGCGAGACTTGGTTCACAAGCCTCAGTTCACATTCAGTACAGTTTAAACAAACAATTCACATAACCACATCTATGGCCCCTCTCAATCATCTAAAAAGAAACAGAATCCCTTGCTCGCCGCCGAAGAGTAGCCCCTCAAGTTTCAAATCTATCCCCTGCCCTCAATGTTCTTCCCCGCCCAAAATCTACCACCTGAATAAATGAAGACCATCAACTTACTCTTCTCTCAGATCCTGTCTTCCCCTCTCTAGTAGGTGTAGTCGCTACAGCGGTGGGGAGACGACTCATCCTCAGAGATTTCGACTTCCACAAGCTTACCCCACTCATTACCACCCCTGCGTAAAATGAATTAGCACAATCCAAACACATTAACTGGATTATTACACACCTTGCCAGCCACAGAGCATAATTTGGCTCCTCTACCTGATCTTGGTGAGCGCCACACAGGTGATATGTCGGCAGATATACTGAAAGAACTCCTTCTGGACTGCTCAGGCCCTCTGTCTCTAGATATTCTTTGATTTCGAACCACAGCATGACTGCTCGGATTCCCGAAAACGCAAAAGAGAGAAAAAGATCAGGTCCTTCGTTCTCGAGCTCGGGAAGAGTATCTGGAACATACTGTGGCGTTGCTATTGCGACGGTCTTCAGGGTACTCAGGGACTTGAGCATGGTGCTGAATCCGGTCAACCCCTTACTATGGAACTTATCTCCAGTGAGAAACAGAGCCTCTAGAGCTGAGCGATCTTCCCGAAGCAGTAAGCTCGCCTCTATGAAGAGGCTTAAACGGGTAAGTTGACCGCAGGTGGCGATATAGCCCAGAGTGTTCTGGAAAGCATGATAACCGGATGCCGTCGAGTCCAGATGAGGTACGAGAGACGGAGACAGGGATCGGGTAGCCTGGCGACCACTATCGCCAATAAACTTCATCAGTCGCTCTACCACCATAAAGTAGCTCGGGTGATCCTTTACGAGACGATGCCCACAAGAAGAGGTAATCCCGTAGTCAATGCTGTTCCAGAACAACGAGGTAGCCTCCGCCCTAATCTGGTTGTTGACTCGACCAAGGAGCCGCAGAACGTACAAAGTATGTTCTCGTTGTTGTCGAAGGAGCTGCAGAACGTACAAATTACGTTCTCGTTGTTTTCGAGTAAGCCGCACCTTCTCGGGGTTGATCGATCCCCTGGATTCGCACATACTATGAACTATCTTGTGCACGTGATCCTGCTCCAGTCGGAATTTACGCGCATCGGGTAGATAGACGATCAGATAGGACTTGTTCTTCGATAATCCGTCACTGCCAGAGAAGAGGGCCAGGCTATAGATCTTGTTCCGCAACTCTCCTGGAAGGTCCAGAAAAGACTTGCGCTTCGGATCGGCTTGATAAGCCCTCGAATGTAACATCTCCTTGAGATCGATCTTCAACTGATTCTGCTCTACAGCAGCCGCTACCCAAAAACGATACAGCTCTTCGCTCCGCACTCGCTGGGCGTCCTGCTCTTCTGCCCGCAACTTCTCCTTTCGAGCCTCCTCATCCAGGCCACGCTCATATTCAGCGGCACGAGTGCGCTCCGGCTCGTTCGCGTCCCACTGCTCTAGAGCTACCGCCATGGTCTCCTTCCGATAGCTGCCAAGAGATATACCATGATGACGGATTAGAGTCCGAAGCTCAGTTACTGTAAGAAGACGATAGTCCTCAAGCTTGACTGCCTTAGGGCTAGGTTCACCGTTATCAGCGCCTTCTTCATCGTCCTCGCGTGCGCGCTTGGCTTCCTGCGCGCCTGATGCAGCCACTGTCTGTGCGGCAATGTCATGCTGTTGAAGAGCGGCAATGAGATCATTCTTGAGAGCTGAGCCCATCGGCAGAGGAAGCCCGCGGCACTTCATCAGGCATCGAAGCTCGTAGACGGTCCTGCGCCCATAGTCTGGTTGGAAAGGCTGTGAAGGTGTGCCGTTCGCTTGGAGCACGTTGTCTGCCATGTTGTGGAAGCACCAAGCATTCGTGGAAGTGCAAGGTAGGTGTGGAGAAGTCGAAAGGTAGTGCGTCTTCCAAGTGTGTCGTGTGGTGGTTCGGGCCTTGGATTTTATATCCTTCCGAGACGATGTTTGGTTCACTTTCACATGCCGTTTTCGACTGCAATGTTCTTTCACGTGTAACTATAGGCCCATAAGGATAGTCTAGCAGACCTTTTTATATATAAAATAAGGTGCTAGTACGCGTGCTTCAAACCCACCACCAAGGCCCTTCAACTATGTCCGATTTTATGAGTTGATTGATGAGCAAGCAATGACCCCAAGAGGTTGTGTGAGTACAGAAACTACCATCCATGCATTCAAAAAAGTCTCATGTAAATAATCTTTCCAGGATTTGCGACGCCTGAATCCCATCCTACTTACAGATTCGACTTCACCTTCCTATTCTCTGTCGCTCTTTCCACCAACTCCCAACATATCTCAGCCGTGGGTCCCATCTCCTCACCGACCTTCTTTGCCTGTTCGCTACTGGCTTGTCTCACTGCATACCTGCTTGCGATTCCCTGGAAGATGATACTGTCTCTGAATGCGGCGAAAGCGGTACTCCAGGGAAGCTCAGGCGCCGGGTCCCAACCTGCGACTTCGCGGTACCAGATTATGCATTGATCTCTCGATGGAAGCCCAGGGGTGTATGCTGATTCCGCGAAAGCAGGATGAGCATTTCTGCGTTCGAGAGAGAATGGCGTATATGTGTATGGCTGTATGAGGTTGGAAAGGTCAGATAGCGGATGGCCGATAGTGGACATTTCCCAGCTATAAAATTGTCAATCATCAGGGTATGAAGGGTTGGAGACAGAGCACTTACTCTAGAATCCCAATAACCCTTGGCTCTGTCTTATGATAGACCAAGTTATCAATCTTGTAGTCTCCATGAATTGGCACTCCTCTGTCTCTTGGCTGAGCCTTCTTATCCGCAAAAAACCTCACGATTTCATCCATACGTGGAACCTTGCCCACCACGTTCCCACTGTCCACATCCTTGGTCTGACTCTGCACTTCACCCAACGTCGTAAACGTTTTGATCTGCCTATCATAAAACCCTGTCGGCTTTCCAAATTTCTCCAATCCAATCTTCTTCGGGTCTAACCGATGCATTTTCGCTAATGTGCAAACAGCCTCATGCCACATCTCGGTTCTCTCTTCTTTACTCACGCCCTCGAAATGAGGCTCAATGAAAATGCGACCGTCCAGGAACTCCATGATATAGAACGGCGTTCCGACAACCGAGTCATCTTCACACAGTCCATAAACCTTGGGAACGGGAACGTCTGTGGATTGAAGGGCATGCAGAATACGGTATTCGCGCTCCACTTTGTGGGCGGTTTTCGAGACAAGTTTCCCTGGAGGTTTCTTCCTGAGAACGTATTTGGCACTCGAGGAGTCTGTGAGCTGATATGTGGGGTTGGATTGACCGAAGCCGAACTGCGGAGATGTGAGTATTGACAGGAAAATGTGCGATTGGAAGAAGAGACTGACTTGTTTCAGGGATATGGGAGTCTTGATTGTGGGCACATTGTCGTCAATGTATTTCTCCAATCTTTTGATGTCGATGGGCTGACGGATTGGACCTGCCATTGTTACTGGCGTTTCACGTAGGTCGATTGGAAAAGAAGCACCTGGGACTTGAGTGAGGAAGGTATTGAGAGAACACTCGAAGAATTGATGGAGCGAGTAGAAATTGAAGCAAAGTTAACTTTGATTTGTTTGGCTAAAGCTACCGTTCCTTGGTCCACCGAAAAACTGTTGCCGGAAGCCTCGCGGAAACCGAGGTGAGGAGGAGCTTGGAGCTGGAGCTCCGTTCCACGCTAGGGGATGCTAGGCCGGGAGATATTAACCGTGGGAGTTGCGCACGCGTATGTTTTTGTTCACTGACAAAAGTCATTGTTTGGATGAGCACATGGTAAGGCCGTGATCAAGGTAGATGAAGAGGTTCACTAGACATTGGGGACAGATTTACAATTTGAGATATATACAAATGAAGAAACAACGAGGAAACTACACAATTCCCCAGAACTCCTCTGGCTTTAATCCCCATTTCTTACATAGTTCCCTATACCTCTTCGTATACTGCTCTGCCCTTCCCCTAAACTCCTTCGCCGTCTTCATTTGATCTCGTCCCACTTGATGTCTGTGCGCTGAATCTGGACCGTCGGCTACTCTTACAAATCTCGCATATGTCCAAATCTCTGGCAGAGGAGTATGCTGCGTAAGGCCCTGTCCACCGTACATCTGCATCGCCTCGTCGATGACTTTAAGCAAGGCGTTGGGAACTAGAATCTTAGACTGAGCGATGGCATATCGTCCGGCCTTGTTGCCCTGCAGATCCATGGTATCCGCGGCATTGAGGACGACGAGCCGCATTGAGTCGATTGTCATGCGCATGTCGGCTATACGCTCAATATTGCTGTCGAACTCGCCAATGAGTTTACCCCGAGGCTTCTTGTTCGGCTCGATGCAGCGGATGAGAGCAAGTTCGTAGGCTCGCTCAGCTTGTCCGATGAGACGCATACAGTGATGAATGCGCCCTGGACCGAGACGGCCTTGAGCTATTTCGAAGGCGCGACCGGGTCCAAGAATGATGTTTTCGATCGGTACTCTGACGTTTTCGTAGATGTATTCACCATGCCCCTCGGGTGCCCAGTCGTACCCCATGATCGTGAGATTTCTCACTTGCGTGAGTCCCTTGGAATTTGCTGGCACGACAAGCGTTGTATGCCTATTCCATGGCTGCTTGTTCCCTGGATCTGAGCAGCCCATCAGGATGAAGAGCTGCATTTCCTCGTTGGTCTTGCAGTTGCCATATAGCTTGCGGCCGTTGATGATGACCTCTTTGTCGGTGATTTCCATCTTAATGCCGATGTTCGTTGCATCTGAGGACGCCACGTCAGGTTCCGTCATGCTGTATGCCGAGGACATTTCGCCATTCATGAGGGGATAGAGCCAGCGCTTCTTTTGTTCGGGGGTGCAGTATTTGGCAAGGAGTTCCATGTTGCCGGTTTCGGGAGCGTGGCAATTCATAGTCTACAAGCATGTTAGCTTTTCAGTTGTGTGCGTTCAGGTGGGGTTATTACCTGCGGCGCCCAATACACTCGTCCCATGAGCTCTGCACAACATGAGTACTCCAGGTTTGTCAACCCAGGGCTCTCCTCAAAGTGATTCGGAAGGAATAGATTGAACAGTCCCTGGGCCTTGGCCTTTGTCCTCAGCTCGTGAATGATTTCGGGGGTCTGCCATCGGTGCTTCGCCAATTGGGCTTTGTAGATGCGCTCAGCAGGAATACACTCTGTCTCCACCCAATTGTAGACTTGCTCAATCTTCTCTATGGCGATGGGCCGGAGTTTGGCCTTCACCCACGGTGGAATGCGGGCAAACGCCGGGTGGGTGTCAAGCTTGCTGTTTGAAGTTGCCATTCTGTCGATGAGGAAATCAATGTTAGGGAAAGAGGGTGTGGTAGTAGGTGTATAATGTCGACCCTCGGTCTTTGAGCTTTCCAAAAAGTTGAACGAGCCATGTTGACTAGACTTGAAAGAGTTGGTTGGCGTGGTGTTGTGGCCGAGGGTGTTTTGCGGGGATGGTCGGGAGTCGTTACGCGTCGGCTAGGAGCGCGCTTGGACCCCTGACATCTTTTCGTGGAGCACCAAGCAAGGACTCCACCCCGCAAAATCAAAAACATCGGATCACTAGATGCATTGGCATTGTGCTACATGCATGCTGATTGGCGGCTAAGATGGCTATTATATCGCTGGAGCCTGTGATGGACGCAATGCTCCGTTTCCCGCATTCAGCAGTACTCAACTAAGAAGTCGACCAAGCTTCACGATGGCCACAGGAGATGAAGGATTCGCGGGACCATGGCTAGAGGTACGGTTGAAACTCGGCCCATGGCTTTTGATCAAGGACGCACCTTTCTAATATCTTCAAGTTCGAGAAAGAACTCGGCGAACGCCCTCTTCTCCATGCCCCGATCGAAAAATGCGCTGAAGGATTCATGAGACTGGGAGCCAAGATGGCCTCCATGTATACCTTTCTACTACCCGACCTCGCCGTTAAAACAGAAGACAGGACTACAGAAGATGGTCTTCAAGTCCGCGTATACACGCCAGAGGGATACCCAGGTGGAAAGCCGGTGGGCGTATACTACCATGGAGGAGGCTGGGCAATGGGTGACCTGGACGGAGACGACGCGTCATGCCGGTCTATTTCCAAGGGCGGGAATGTCGTTGTTGTATCTATTGCGTACGGCCTCGCTCCTCAGAACAAGCATCCAGGCTTGATCAACGATTGCTGGAAGGGATTCCAGTGGACATTGAAGAATGCGACGAGTTTGGGTGGAATAGATGGCAAGATCTTTACGGCGGGAGTGTCCGCTGGTGGACAACTTGCTCTAGGCGTAGCACTGAAAGCCATTGACGAAGGTATGCTGGATGCTTTGGTTGGCGTGGTTGCCATTGTCCCAGCCACCGTGCATCCGAAGGGCGTTCCCGAAGAACTCAAGGCAAAATACACGTCGTATCAGGAACATGCCAAACATACCATCGACACAGATGATGCTATGCTTGCATTCTGGGGTACGCAAAGCTCAATTCCCATTTCTGTCACATTCACTAATAACGCATAGAGGCGTTCGGCCCACCACCTACCGACCCCTATGCTTCACCCCTTCTACACACCAGAATCAAGGACTTAAAGAAGGTCTATATTGCGGTTGCAGGGCATGACACCCTCAGGGATGATGGCTTGCTGTTCAAGCAGAAGTTGGATGACAACAAGTAAGTCTCACTATGGAGATCACCAATATGCAACTCTAAGATTGATTTTAAAAGGGTGCCTACGAAGTTTGATTTTTACGAAGGATATCCGCATTATCACTGGACATGGCCATCCTCGAAGTTGGACAAGCCGCGAGAGGAGTTCTTAGATAATCTTGCAAAGGGTGTACAGTTTGTAGCATCGTAGTTAAAGCCACTACCTTTACGTTCGTCCAATTATACAACAGTTTTATGAACCAACAGTCACAATGTGCAACATAAGATTTCCCAGGCGGTTTAAATGCCATCCTCTTCTGCTGTACGTAATCCTGCGAGTCAGAGTTAGGCTTCCCCAATTCCTGCTTGATTCATGTACGGTTGCGCATGTCCCCTAACCCCGCCTCCAACAGTATCCCCGCGTCTTGGAACCTCATCACACCCGTGGTCCTCTTGGAGCCTTGGGAGCTCGATTGATCCAGAGTCCTTCAGCCCCAGCAGATGTCGGCGCTGGTTTTCCGTCGCAGCGCAGGGGCTGGCGCCATGCCCAAGCGGTTTTGATTTCCACAACTATGATATCAACAGTGATACCCTTAAAAGTTCACCTAACTCTTCAATCTCACAGAATATTCAGGCAATCGCGGGCTTTATATACACGCAAAGGCCATCAAGGTACCCAACATTGCATTAGCTTTCTCCTCCAGCACCACGTATCAAGATGAAGGCCGGCCAATGGGATCCGTACGTCTTCCCTCCTCCCACCAATTCCAGTCCTAACAAATCGTAGCAAACAACAGAAGGTTGTCATCAATGACATACCCAAACCCTCAGCTGGCCCCGGCCAATTCCTCGTGAAGATCCAATCTGCATCATTATGCCACTCCGATCTAATTATGGACAACCGTCCAGATCATCCAGTTACGCTTGGGCATGAAGGTGTGGGATACATTGAGAGTATCGATTCCGGTGCTGAAAACAAGGGCTTCAAGGTCGGAGATGCGATTGGGTTTAATTATTTCATTGGGTGCTGTTTTGAGTGTGATGCTTGCCAAGTGCACAATCTGTGAGTTTGCGACAACGAGTATACATTGTCAGTTCAAGAACAAATAACTAATTTCCCCAAGGTGGTGCGAGACTGGCAAGTCAAAGTTGCAAGGTTTCATGGTCGACGGCTTCTTCCAAGAGTTTGCGGTTGTGGATTGGCAGAATGCTGTTCTCCTCCCAAAGAGCCTGGATATGTCGAGAACTGCGCCACTCTTTTGTGCGGGAATCACTGCTTTCCACGCCGTGGACAGTTGTGAGCTGAAACCAGGAGAGTGGCTTGCTGTGATTGGAGCTGGTGGGTTGGGCCAGTACGCCATTCAGTATGCGAAAGCTGTGAGTAATACATATCCTTTCCATATTTCGGGATGCTAACCTCTGGATTAGATGGGTATCAAGACGATTGCTCTCGACATCAATGACTCACAACTCGAGATGGCGAAGAAGGTTGGTGCAGACGCAACATTCAACTCCATGACCAACAAGAACTATGTCGAGGAGGTCAAGAAACTCACTGGCAAAGGCTGTCACGCGGCGGCGGTTTTCAGTGCTGCAAATGCAGCCTATACTGGGGCACCCGCTGTTCTCAGAATAGGAGGGCTGTTGATGGTTATTGGGATTGCACCAAAGGGATTGGATTTCATCACGACATTTGACTTGACAACCGGAAAGTACCGCCTCAAGGCTGATAGCACGAGCATTCCCCAGAGAATGAAGAAAGCGGTGGAGTTTACTGGAAAGCATAGGTATGCTCTACACATCATTCTCTGTCTTCCGAACTAACGAAATGTAGCATTCAACCCGACGTTGTCTACCGCAAGATCGATGACTTACCACAAATGGTCGCAGATATGCATGATGGAAAGGCCGAGAAGAGGCAGGTGGTTGTATTCTAGGCATACTGAAGCGTATTTTAGATCCAGTAGCAGATATCTATAAGGATTTCACATCGTTGCCTCCATAATGCTCTCACCCCTCGTTATTGATCCAACCCTTGATCGATTGTAAACGGAAAACCAACAAATCAATATCAACAGAAAGCATCTAATGCAATAAGCCCACCACAAAGACTTGGCCCTGATGATCACTCTTGTGCAATTGATACCCCGCTTCATGTGACATCCGTCCCTGACACCGGACCTGCATACCCGCGTACACGCTTTATGATAAAATGATTGAATGAATGCCTGTATCCTCAAAAGCTGCACCACAGCTGAGGTTCATATCAACCAGGATCATTCCTTCATCATCATGGTTCATAATAAAATAAACCACAAGTTCAATTTCCCAGAGTTCGAATGGGAGAAGAAGGAGAACTATCAGCGTAAGTACCACGCCGAAGAGATTCGATAATTCACGACTACTGAAACTTATGAACAGCATGCATTAAGCTGTCGTTCTTCTTCAAGAAACTTCCCACGTAAGTAAACCGCCCATTTTCTGTTGTGAACACAGTGAACGAGGGCTGACCATCATTAGGGTCGACGACGACCACTTTCAAATGCACTACAACCATGTCCACAGGTAATGGCGGTCATGCTTCCATATGTGAATCATTTTCTGACTTGACAGTGATCTGACGGTGGCGTCCAAGAAGTTCAATGTTGTCAAAGTTCAACGCTATGTTCAGGCACGTTTTGCAGCTTCTAACGTGGTGTTTGTAATTGACATCTCCTCAGCTATACCAATCGCCTGCGATGAAGCAAAAAGTGAAGGATCTGGGCATGGAGGTCCTGGATTTTGATGCCGTCTCCCAGATCTGGGTGAAGAGTTGGGATGATTGGGAGGAGTTTTCCACGGGCCCTGAGTATGCTGCTGGTATGTCCATTTCGGAGGAATTGCTTGTCAACATTGAGTTTAGGAGATTGGCTGACAGTAAATCAGCGTTGATGCCCGATGCAGCGAATTTCATGGATACCAATGCTGGAATTAAGGTCATGGCTGGGTGAGTACATCCCTTGGGAGCGAGAAGACTTGGCGTTGAGCCTTGGAGGCAGATTGACTGACTGGTTTGATTAGACATGACTTGATCGTGTTTGGGAAAGCGATTCCTGATTGCGATGCCACGGACGGAATAACTAGGCGTAACTCGGTTCTGTGAGGATGGATCAAGGGAGGTGGAACTGTGTATCCAAGCGAGTGGCGGTCTCATACTTGTGCAGATCGCATATCGATATTAGAAAATTCGATGGCTGGCTTATCTTCCCAGGCAACTAGTCATGTCTCTTCCCACGTACCAAGTATTGTAGTGTTGCCCAGGAACGTGGAGGATGTGATCCGTACTAAGACAAGCTCTAAAGTCTAAAGAGGAAGCCAATAGACGTGATTGAACAATCCCCTTTCCTGTAGCAAACGGTCATTTGGTAATTCGTGCGTTGACGTGATCTTACCAACACACTGGAAAACTTGACCCGAGAACAAGGGCCACTCGAACAGGGTGAATGTGAGGCCAATCACCAGGCCTTCCCCATCACCATTCCCGTCTTCAAACAACGCTAGCTCCGCGTTTCCCCAAGCTCAAATCCTTGCTCCGCCTGGGTCCGGGGTTTATTAGCCTTGGTCAGGTCTGGGGTGCGGGGATTTGGATTGATTGGTGAGTTAGCGCGTATGGTGGTTGGTGCATGATAGAAAAGATGTACTTTCATATAGATATATGATGGGCAGACTGCGAGCACACTGTGAATTGAATTGAATTATTGCTCTTGAACTTGCCCACCATACCACCGTCATGGCAGTCGAAATGGTCCAAGAGACCTCCCCACGCAACTCATCTACGGAGAAGCATGATGTCGAGAAGGTCGAGCAAATCGAGACCACACCACCACCAACGGTCATACCACTTGCCAGCGACTCTGTGGAAATCACCTGGAAAACGTGGTTTGTCATATTTGTCAGTTACACCACCTCCCTCGTTCCCAAAGTCAACTGACAGGAAAGTAGGTCCTCTCGTCCACATTTGGTCTATCTTTCTGGCCTGTCCCCACGACAGCAGCGCTTCAAGCCAAGCTTGCTGCTCGATTCGGCGAGCCAACATCCTCTGCTTGGTACATTCCTGCATACACAACTGGCAATGCTATTGGTTTCTTGATTGCTGGCGCAAACTCTGATCTGTTTGGGCGACGGCTATTTCTCCTGTTTGGAAACGTGGTCTGCTGCATTGGGTTCATCGTCATCGCCACATCAAGTGGTGCAAGCCAATTCACAGCCGGTTTAGCCATCACTGGATTTGGTGGAGGGTTCTGTCAGGTATGTGTCCAGACGAAATGATGAATTGCGCGGTGGTCCTAACATTCATGGAAGATGGCGATGTGCAGCATTCCCGAGCTCCTTCCTAACAAATATCGGCATATTGGAATCTGTCTGTCGGACGGTTTCGTGTTCCTGATTGTTATAATTGGACCCATCGTTGGACGAGTAAGTCGAACTGCACTATTCATCTGATCTTTGCTGGACCGGAGTTAACACCAGGATAGTATGCCATCGACAGCGGAGGCTGGAAATACATTTACTGGGCCGGTTTCGTCGCCCAGTTCCTGTCGCTTACCGCATTATTCCTTTTCTACAAGCCTCCAAAGCATCCTAAGGGAGTGCCGTGGCACGAAGCATACAAAGGACTAGATTACGTTGGCAGTGCCATCATTATCCCAGGAATCTGTCTCGCGCTTGTCGGCATCATTAACACCACATACAAACCCTCCAAAGACGTCACAGTGATCGCACCCATGGTAGTAGGCTTTGTGCTTATTGCTTTGTTTGGTGTCTGGGAAAACGTATCGAATGTTCCCTACAAACTTTGCCCTCCACATCTATTCAAGTCACATAATGGAAGGGAGTTCACAGCGCCATTTGTAGTGGCGTTTATCGTAACCATGTTCTATTACTCTGTAAACATCATCTGGTAAGCTAAAATTGTCATAAACCTCTGGACCGGCCACTGACTAGTTCACAGGCCAACCATGGTCAACGTCTTTTATCTTGGTCCCAACACTAGTCGTACCACCGAGCTTCTCCTTACCTTGCCTCCAAATGTCGGTCTCGTTGCAGGCGCCTGCCTCCTTATTGCCTTTGGGAATGTGATCGGGCACTGGAAGTGGACGCTAATAGTTACCTGGACGGGCATGACGCTGTTTGGCGCACTCATGGGTCTCGTGACACCGTTCAATCAAGCTATGATGATCGGATTCTGTTGTGTCAACGCGAGTAAGTTAATACAAGATCATGACAGTCTTCGCTTTATCTAATAGCCAACAGCGTTCTTCGGTTGGGCCCAATACGAGTCCGTTGCCTTCACCCAGCTTGGTGTTCCGCAGCAGGATCTTGGATTCTCCGGTGGTCTTGCTGGTATGGCTCGCTATGCTGGCGGATCTCTCGCTCAAGCTATCTATACTTCAATCTTGAGCAACACGCAATCATCACGTGTTGCTGCCACTCTTCCATCGGCTGCTGTGGCTGCTGGCATGACAGCTGAAAATGCGAGTCTTCTGCTCGCAGCTTTTCCACTCGGCGCCGAAGCTATTGCAGCAGTACCTGGAACAAACGCAGAGGCGCTGGCTGCTGCGGCTTTGGCTTTCCAGTGGAGCTATGCGCACGCATTGAAGATTGTGGCTTTGAGTTCATTGGCCTTTGGCGGTGCGGGACTAATTTGCTGCTTCTTGTGCGAAGATCTTGGCCCGAAGATGACAGATAAGACGGAGGTGTTCTTGGAGAACGATATCAATGCTGAGAAGAACGTGTTCCATTAGGGAATTTACCAAAGGAGGCTTGAGAATGGCTGATAGTTGAAGACTCCAAACATCAGTAGAATCCATATAAATCTTTATGCCAACCGTTAATGGTTCTTCTCTTTCAAACAAATCTCCATATTTATGACAGATTATAACCGCGCTGTTTACCAGTAAAGCGCTACTGCCCTGCAATTGCTTCCAGGAGAAATGGACCAAGAAAGTTGAAACCGTGATCAAATGTACGCAATTACAGCACAAGTCAACCACACCATGGTACAGATTTGTTCGACTCAATTGATTCAAAACACCACAACCCACTAAGAACCTTTTCGGTTTTGGTCTCTATGCTTTGGAGGCTAATTACCAACGATTTAAGAGGCATATACTACATAGTTGCCAGCTATCGTTTTCTGATATTCGAGGGTAGCGGTCTCAAAAGTACGCATGTGTGCAAACTCTCAATTCCCTCCACACTTCCTAAACGGATCACCTACCAACCCCACAGCCACAAGCCTATACCTTTGGAATCTGGAGAGAGTTCGCCATCCAAGCCGAGAGCTCCCAAATCCCCACACCCGTAACCCGTAACCCAATACGAGTCATTTTAGTTGCGGGGTTGATGTTCCTTGAATCGTTGAAGCGGGGAATAAAGTTCGGAGACGGTGCGGCTAACATTTTCCCATGCACAACGCGTCGCGTGGTCAAGCGCAGGACCAACAATCTGACGGAGCAGTCGACCAGACCAGAACGGAACAGACGGCGTGTGTCACACATGGATGGAAATCCAGGTTAAACATTGCGGCTTTAAGGGACTTTGGATAGGCTTTCGGGGGGCCTAGTGAAGAAATATGGAGAAGCTTAAGCTTCTATCGCGGGGTATGTTTTCAGGCGTGCATAAGGGTTTACCTGGGGAAAGAGGAAGCCTCAATTCTCGCAAGGAGAAGAATTTGTGGTCCCACGTCCTCCCACCGTCACCGCCGCCGCACAGTAGGCAAATCTGAAGAAGCAGTTTCCATTTCCGTTCAAAACCATATTTCACAATGTCCAAATCAGCTCTTGTCTTTGGAGCCTCTGGCGTCACAGGCTGGTCATTCATCAACGAGTTTCTCAATGACTACCCCAAAAAGGGCGTCTGGGGCAAAGTCCACGCCCTGACAAACCGACCGCTTTCCCAAAAACAATCGCTCTGGCCAGAGGACCCACGTCTGAATATTGTGTCTGGCATCGACCTCCTCAAAGGCTCCCAGGAAGAATTGGAGAAGGAGATACAAGAGCGAATTGATGGGATCGAAGATGTAACACATGTGTACTATTTGGCGTACAAAGCGACCTCGGATATGCAACAGGAGCTGGAGGATGCTGTAGCCATGTTCAAAAGAAGTACCATTGCAGTCGACAAGCTGTGTCCCAAACTCGAATTCGTGGTCTTGCAAACAGGCGCGAAAATGTGTACGTTCTCTCTCATCCCCCAAGCTACCCAACATAAGCACATCTCAGATTAACATTATCGAACAGATGGCTGCCATCTCCTTGAGAACCACCCAACGGATTACCTCCACGTTCCACACAAGGAATCCCAGCAACGTCTCAAGCCACCATATCACGACATGCTCTTCTACCACCCCCAAATGGACTTCATCACCCCCTTCGCAAAAGACAAGTCTTGGTCCTGGTGCGACACTCGGCCCGACATCATCATCGGCTTCGTCCCCAACCAAAACTTTTACTCCCTCGGCACCGTCATGGGCATCTATCTCTCCCTCTGGCATGAAGTGCACGGCGACGGTGCAGAATGTCCGTTTCCAGGTACAGATAAGAGTTGGAAGGCATTGAGCAACGATAGTAGTAGCGATATGATTGCGCGCCAGACGATCCATCTCTCGCTCTCCGAAAAAACCGAGAAGGGCGGGGGTTACAATGTCGCCGACTCACGTCACCCCTCCACCTGGTCTCAAAAGTGGCCCATTCTCTGTCGTTACTTTTCCCTCAAAGGCACCGGCCCTTCATCTGATCCTCCCGAGATGCGCAAATTCATCAAGGAGAATTTGGAGGCTTGGAAGGCTGTGGAGAAGAAGAGCGGATTGCAGACGGGGCATGCGGATAGTGATAGGACGATGGTGGGGTTTGAGTACTTTTTGATGACGCAGTTTGATTTCGATAGGCAGTACGATATGACGAAGATGTATGACACAGGATTCAAGGAGGAGAGGGGGACAGAAGAAGCTTGGGGAGGAGTGTTTGATAGGATGAGGAAGGCTAAGATCATTCCGTGATTATGAGTTCAGCCGATAGTGCAGAGGAAATGCCAACAGTCGCGATTGAGTTTATCCCATCCAAGTGAATGAAGATATTAAACCTCCTTATTCAACCGGTCCTGTACATGATGGGGAGGCCACGATACCTCACGATTTTGAGCAAGTCGAAGACGAATAGATGTAATGTAGAAAATAGCCTGTTCGATTTCTATATACAACGTTTGAAATATCTACGGAGTCTCCTAATAGTTCAAGTTCACCATGATGGTCTTCGGTTCCGTGAACGCCCTCAGGGCATGGATACCGCACTCACGTCCAATACCGCTCTCCTTCGACCCACCAAAAGGCGTGTTCATAAACATCAAGCTCACGCAGTTGATACCAACCATACCGCTCTCGAAATCACTTGCAACTCTCAACGCCTTGTTGATATCCTGGGTGAACACGCCCGCCATCAGTCCAAAGTTTGTGCCGTTGGACAACTTCATGATTTCCTCCTCTGTCTTGAAGGACCGGACGACTGAGACGGGACCAAAGATCTCTTCGGTGTGAATCTCGGAGTTAATGTCGACGTCTGTGAAGACGGTGGGCTCAATATAGTAGCCCTTGTCGCCGATACGCTGACCGCCAACGAGGAGCTTGCCTTGGCCTTTCTGACCACGCTCGATGAAGCCCGAGACGCGCTTGAATTGTGCTTCATCAACAAGAGGACCGATGTTGGTGCCCTCATCTTCAGGGTTGCCAACCTCCTTGGCTTTGTTCTGCATGGCCTCCTTGTACTTCTGGATGAACTTCTCGTAGATGCCTTCCTGAACGTAGACCCTTGAAGCAGCGAAGCAGACTTGGCCAGTGTTGGCGGTGATGGCATTTGCTGTCCATGTTACAGCATTCTCAAGATTGCAATCGTCAAAAATGACAGCGGGGGATTTGCCGCCAAGTTCGAGGGTAACGCGCTTGAGATTGGACTTTGCGGCCATCTCCTGGATCTTCTTTCCGGTGGAGATGGATCCAGTGAAGGAGACTTTGCGGATCTTCATGTGTGATGCGAGGATGGCACCTGTGCTGCCATCACCCGTCAAGATCTGAAAGACACCTGGTGGGAAGCCGGCCTCTTTGATCAAAGATCCGAGCGCCGTGGATGAGAATGGAGTCTTTTCAGACGGCTTCAGGATAAAGCAATTTCCTGTCGCAAGAGCGGGTGCCGCTTTCAGTCCAATGGTACCAACAGGACCATTCCAGGGGACGATGCCAGCTGTTACACCGAGGGGTTCGTTGCGGACAATCTTGAGGAAACCATCTTCTTGGGGCCAGGATTCGCCACCGAACTTGTCGATCCAGCCTGCGTTGTATCGGAATGCCTTAATGTTGTCAACTTAAGTCACATATATCAATTGTGAAGACATGAATCTAACCTCTGCGCACAATCCAACCTCAAAGGCGCCAAATGCTTTATATGGGGCTCCCAGACTCAGTCGCGTCAATTCTGCAATAGCCGTTCCATTCTGTTCAATCAAATCGGCAAACTTGGTCATGATGTTCCTCCTCTCCGTTGGCGGGGTCTTCTTCCATGCGGGAAACGCCTTCTCGGCCGCAGCAACAGCAGCGTCGACATCATGCTCGTTGGCTAGAGCCACATCATCGGCGATTAAATCTCCACTGGCGGGATTGTAGAGAGAAAGCTTCTTCGTTGATTTAGGGTCGACGTATTCGTTGTTGATGAAGAGTTGCTTGGGGAGGTTCTTGGGGGACCACGGGAAAGACATTGTGATAGATAGGAAGTATTCACGAAAGTTGACGGACAGAAACTGAGAGGAGACTTTGAAGCAGGCAAATGTATAACAGGAGCGGGGCAGGGGAGGGGTATAGCTATCCAGCAGCTGCTTGTTAGTACCTAGGTAACCGTTCCTGTCGTGTCTCCGTAACCGCCAACTGGTCCAGAAACTCCTAACTCCGCTTTCGGTGGCCTGGAGTTAGGCCATCGGTAAGAGGTCTTGATGGTCATTCTTGGCTTCATGATTGATGGGTCGGTTGGGGACCGGATGACGGGGAACGCGTTCGCGGGTTGTTTTCCGCGTTGTTGGTGTTGTCAGGGGGCGCTAACATGATTCAGGCGGGGTGCGTTCTCCACACATTGCGAGTCATGCTATATTGTTCTCGACCTGCACTTTGCGAGGAGAGGATCCTGTGCGAGCCGAAGATTGATCCATTTGCGGGCTTTGGATACTCCTGCGAGAAAGAAAGGAAGGTGTACAATACATGATAGTGATCATACAGGTCCAATATCCAGAATCGTATCTCTCCACGGTTCCAAAAGAAACCGTTCCTTCAGACGCTAAGCAGCTCCCCTCTCTTCGGAAGACGCGTTCCTTACTCTTACTCCAACGCGGAGAAGCAACCCAAGAAATTGCCCGCAAAGCTGCCCATTAGATTTTTATACCCACTCTACAAAACTTAGCTATGCTCAGGGTCTAAACCATTGTGCATAACCATACACAACAATCAATATTGTCAACCAAACCAAAATATCTTAATTCAGAAACGGTTTCAATCCTCACCTCTGTATTCAAACATGGCCAGGAAATCTGCATTCATCACTGGCGGAGCCTCAGGCATGGGCCTCGCCGTCGCCGAAGCCCTCTCCAAACGAGGAGACTGGGACCTCCATCTTGTCGACATGAACGCCGAAGGTGGCAAGAAAGCCGCATCGTCTCTCCCGAACGCACACTTCCACAAAACCAACGTCACATCGTACGAATCTCTGAGCTCTGCATTTGAGGCCGCCTTCACCACGTCTGGACGTATCGATTTCGTTTATGCGAACGCAGGAATCGTAGAACGAGATAACTTTTACGAAGTTTATGATTTGGAGAAGGCGCCCCCAGAGCCTAACCAACTCAGCATCGATATCAACTACAAAGCGGTGGTGAATACATGTTATCTGGCACTACACTATTTCCGTAAAACGAAGGCCAAGGTCATCGATCCCATGGATGGGAAGGGCGCAGCACTTATCATGACAGCGTCATGCGGTGGACTTTATCCTTCCGAATTTTGGTGAGTGTCTTTTGAGGATTGAGAGAAAAATTGTTCGCTGACAGGAGATTGCAGCCCGATGTACTCCGGCTCCAAAGCCGCCGTGATCCAATTCAACCGCGCCATTTCTTACTCCTACCACCTGTCCAATATCCGCACCTACGCAACATGCCCGGGCACGATTCAAACGGGTCTCCTCAGTGGTGAAGAATGGAAGTCATTTCCCTCGCAATACTTCACACCCATGTCGACTCTAGTTACCGCAGTAGTCGCTCTCGTCGAAGGCGGAGACCTGACAGACTCGAAAGGGAAAAAAGTGGAGGAGAAAGCGGCCTATGGGCTGACGGTGGAGGTTAACGGGGATAACTATTATTTCAGGGATCCTGTGCCGTTTTGCGATGAGAACATGGAGAAAATGATGAAGCATACAAGTATGGAGGTGCAGTTGGCGAGGATCGAGAAGGGGAAGAAGGAACAGGAGCAGGAGCAGATGGTAGAGCATAAAGAGAACATCTTGGATAAGGGAATCCAGACGTAGTTTGTATGTATGCATATATTTAATGGGTTAGGCTTGAACTGAATCAAGAGCTCATATGAGAGATCGTGTGTTATCAAGTACGATAGTCAAGGATGCTTTGCGCAGAGTGCGGAACAACAATTGGAATTGACGAAATATATAAGCAAGAATAGGATCTCGAATCATATCAAATCGCTACACGAGAAGGAAAGCCCCTTCATAACTTAGACTGCCTCCCTGCTGCATACCTCACACCGCCATCCACACAGATATCCTCCCCATTCACGTAACTTGCAGCTGGAGAACAAAGATACACCATGACACCTGCAATATCCTCGGGTTCACCCAACCGTTTCCTTGGATTCCAGTCGCTCAATTCTTTCTCTCCACCCAACATATCGATCAACCCACTGGCAAGCTTCGATGGGAAGAAACCGGGGGCGACGGTGTTTGTTGTGATGTTACGCGGTCCAAGCTCGACAGCGAGCTGTCTTGACATGTGGTGCGCTGCGGCTTTCGAAACGCTGTACATGATCGTGCCGTGGTCACCAACATGTGGAACTGTGACGCCCGCGGTGGAGGAGACGATGACGATGCGAGATGGGTCTTGTCGCGAGCCGGCTTTCTCAAGCAATGGTGTGAATCTAACACTTGTTAATTACCAGAATTCTTTTCTACATTGTTGTTACTCACAATCTCGCCAGATTGAAGACGCCTCTAACATTTAGATCCAGCACCTTCTTACTGCTCCAATCCGGTGTGGGTTCGAAAGGCCCTCCCCAAGTGGCTCCTGCGTTGCAGACGAGGATGTCCAGTTTTCCCTCCAGCTTCTCGACCTCTTTCACAAGACGCGCAATTTCGTCCGTATCGGCTACGTTCGCAGCGATGCCAACTGCCTTTCCAGAGACGTTGAGTTTATTGAGCTTCTCTACTGCTTGGTCAATACCCTCTGCTCCTGCATTCTTGCGGGCAGAAATGATGACGGTCTTTGCGCCGGCAAGGAGGAACGCGGTTGCTGTGTGGAGACCTAAACCTCGTGATCCTATGAACAACATCAGCCTGTGTCTTAAAAACTGGAACTCTGCACCGGAATTACTCACCTCCAGTAACAAGTGCGACCTTGCCATCAAGGCGGAACATGCGGTCAAAACCCTTGAACTCAGACATTGTCGATCGCTTCTTTCACCTCGCTCGTTTTTTCTGTTTCAATGATGCCAAAACAAAACCTCCAAAGAACCAAGAAGAATCGGAGCTGTGCAGCTCCATGGTGGACGATTCTGGGGTAATAGTTTTTGGGCTGGGGTAGCTCGGACTGTGGAGATAGTTATCCTCGGCCATGCAGTAAGAGTCCGTGCACGCTGCCGATTGTGTCGGCTTTGGGATGGCTAACCACCACTTTGAGGTGTCGGTACATAAATCTTGCGAAGGCGGAGTAGAGATGGATATTTCTTCATCTATCTCCGGAGGGCTGCTTGGTTGTATCTTGCAATTGTCGATCAACACCCTCCAATTGTTTCCATTTTCGAACGATTGACCTTCCCCCCTCATTGTTCACGATGCCGCTCAAATCGCCCTTCCCTGATCTTGATATTCCGAAATGCAATCTGTTGGAATACCTGTTTCCGAACGGGGAGGCGCCTTCAGATACACCCATTTGGATTGATGCAAAGTCTCCTAAGGACCACCTCACCGCACGAACATTGCTGCAATGGTCAAAACGATTGGCACTCGGTCTGGATCAACTAGGGAGCAAGCCTGGAGATGTCGTCATGATATACACTCCCAATCACATATTCGTTCCAGTAGCGTATTTAGGAATTGTCGGGTCAAAGAGGATATTCAGTGGGGCAAATCCTGGGTACACTGTTTCTGGTAAGCATGTTCAAGCCCGGTATAGCAATTCTTCATCGCAAGAGTTGGAGCTAATACGACGTAGAAATGGTCCACCAAGTATCCAACACCCAAGCCCAAATCATACTCGCTCACCCCACCCTCGCCAAAACCGCAGTAACAGCAGCACGAAAAGCCGGCCTTCCAGACGGACGCGTCTACCTCTTCTCCGACGTCCCCTGCACATCCGTAGAAGGATGTCGCGACTGGCGCGAACTCCTCCCGTCACCCCAAGACGGCAATGCCTACCAATACCCCCAACTTTCCGAAAAAGAAGCCACCACGACGACAGCAACAGTAAACTACTCCTCGGGAACCACAGGCCTGCCCAAAGGTGTAGAGGTAAGTCACCATAACTTGGTCGCCAATCTCGAACAGACAATCTACATGCGGTACCTCAAGAAGCCTTGGGACCGCTACACACGTCCGCGGGAAGTCTGGCTCGGGTTTCTTCCTTTGTACCATGCATACGGCCAACTTTATACCATCGCCATGGCGCAAAAACTTCAAGTGCCCGTCTACATCATGAAGCAATTCCAGTACGAAGAGTTCCTGCGCGTAATCCAAACATACAGAGTCACACACCTGCAAGTTGCACCACCAATCATGGTGATGTTGAGCAAGAGGGCAGAGACGGCAAAGTATGATTTGAGCAGTGTGACAGATGTACTATGCGGAGCGGCACCTTTGTCGAAGGAGTTGCAGAATGAGATTAGTAAGAAAATTGGGTGCGAGATTGTGCAGGGATGGGGGATGACGGAAGTTACGTGTGGAGCTATACATGTGCCTGGCGGTACTATCGACGAGTAAGTTCATTGCTCTCTCTCATTGACATATCCATAGCTAATATTGTGGACTAGTTCAGGGAGTGTCGGTCAGCTAGATCCAAACTGCGAATGCATGCTCCTCGACGATGACTTCAACGAAGTACCTCTCGGTCAACCGGGGGAGCTGTATGTTCGAGGTCCCAATGTTTGCATTGGATACTGGCGAAACCCGCATGCCACGAAGGAGTCGCTATCTCCTGATGGTTGGCTGAGAACCGGAGACGTCGCTGTTGTGAAAGATGGCTGGTTCTGGATTGTTGATCGGAAGAAGGTAAGAACATATTTCCTTGAACCAGAGTCGAAATATCGAATCTAACACAATTCTAGGAGCTAATAAAAGTCAACGCCCTCCAGGTCGCGCCCGCGGAGCTCGAAGCTGTCCTGCTCGAATTTGACCCCATAGCAGACGCAGCAGCGGTCGGTATTACACTGGAAGGAGACGAGTGGCCGCGAGCTTACGTGCACTTGAAGGATGAGCACAAGGGGAAGACTACCGAAGAGGACATTCATAGACATATGAAAGAGAAGGTGGCAAAACATAAGCAGCTTGTGGGAGGAGTAGTGTTTGTTGACGAAATTCCAAAACTGCAGAGTGGAAAGATTATGAGAAAGGTGGTGAAGGATTGGGCGAAGAGAGATGCGGAGACTATGGGAGGGAAGAAGCCCAAAGCGAAGTTATGAGGGATGTATATTGGGGGAACCTTCAGTCTGTGTATATAGGTTAGCTTTGGATATGAGATATACCTGTGATCTCTTGATTATTCGCTATCCCTGTGTCTGATTAATCACTCTTTCGTACATCACTCATAGCTTGGTGTCCTCGTGTTGCTCACTTTCGGTTGGTGTAGTGCATACAAAGGTTCTAGATCTGACCATCTCACCCCGAGCCCAACTGCCGATGGCGCTTTCAAACATGCCTTCATGATCCTTTTGTCCTGAATTACTTTCGACCATTTTAAGGAGTGGCCATAACATGTGATGATGAAAAGTACGTAGTGGTGAAGAACCCAGCACGGTGATAGGTACGTACCTCGTCGGAGAATCGCCCGTTGTGCGCGACCTCCGTCCGCGTCTCTTTTTCCGCAACCTCCACCCACGCGAGCATCCCCGATTTCTGTGCACCAGCCGCCACGCATCCCGACCATGAATCAGTGCTCCTGCCATCTCCCAAGAAAACGACTTTTGGGCCTAGACTGGGGCAGCTCCTGTGGCCCTTAGATGCGGGAGTCGTTATGCCGGTTGGCGCGCTGGGCGCTCTTCCGACAGCATGTACACATCTGTCTGGAATAAGACACTATGAGGCCCTCCGAGGAACGGTTAAACACTCCAGAGAATCAGACCTGATCGCCATACGATGCTGGCGTGACAGATCTAGCCTTTGCTTTCCATAAATTCCCTTAGGACCCGTCGCTGCAAGCCTTCTACACTCACGCTACTCATTTGTTCATTGCCACTGTCATTCTTGGTTCCTATACCCCTCCTTATGAGAGAAGACGGTCCGCCCGCCAGAAACTTGCAAATGGCGCCCTCCGAAATGCCCAGCGCGCTCAATGGCGTCAACGGCATCGCACAGGTGTACGATTACCCTCCAGCCAAGGTCGAGGGGCCCTACGAGATCCTCAACCAGTATCATTCGAAGCCGACGAAGATGCGAGTGGCATGCTGCGGTGCTGGTGCATCTGGACTTTGTTTGGCCTACAAGATGCAGAAGATGCTGGAGCCGGGGTCGTACGAATTGACGCTCTTTGAGAAGAATCCCATGTTTGGAGGAACGTGGTATGAGAATACGTATCCGGGTGTGGCGTGCGATATTCCGGCCCATGACTACAACTTCACGTTTGACCCCAAGACGGATTGGAAGCATTTCTTTGCGGAGGGCAAGGACATCCAGGGCTACTTTGAGGGATTCGCTGAGAGACATGGTATGTGGCTACGTCGCTGGATGCTGTCGCCGGTGCTGACTGTGATCAGGATGCAAGAAGTACATGAAGTTGAACAGCAAGGTCACCGAGACGAGGTGGGACCCTGAGCAGGGCATCTGGAACATTAAAATCACAAACCCGCAAACAGGAGAAGAGACTACCGACTGGGCACACGTCTTTATCAATGGCACAGGTAGGTTCATAAGCACATTTGGCATGGCTATGTCTAACCTTTTCAGGCATCTTGAACTCTTGGAAATGGCCCGATATTGAAGGAATTCACGATTTCAAAGGCCCCCTCATCCACTCGGCTCACTGGGACCACAGTGTAGAGTTCGACGGCAAAACCGCCGGTGTCATTGGCACCGGATCCACCAGTGTTCAAATCGTCCCTCAACTCCAGAAGATTTGCACCGAGGTGCAGGTCTACATGCGAAGTCCGACTTGGGTCTCACCGCCCTTCGGTGCGGGTGCTCTCACAAATGATCTGCAGAAAGGGGAAGAGGTCAATCCAGGCCAGCGGCAGTACACCTTCTCTGAAGCCGAGAAGCAGCGGTTCAAGGACGACCCGGCATACCATCTCGACTTCCGCAAGCGCATTGAGGCAGAGATCAACAGTTTGTTTGGGATGTACTTCCAAGGTTCAGATCTGTCAAATCAGTTCCGCGACACAATCACGAAGGAAATGCATCGACGGATGGGGCCTGGCCATGAGAAGCTGAAGTCATTCATTATCCCAAAATGGTCACCAGGCTGCAGGCGCATCTCCCCCGGTGATGGCTATCTCGAGGCCCTTGTCCAACCCAACGTGACTCCCGTGTTCGGTGGTATCAAGAAGATCGTACCCGAGGGAATTGTGACTGAAGATGGCGAGACGCACAAGATGGACATTCTGGTATGCGCCACCGGTTTCAATGTTGCTTTCCAGCCAGCCTTTACGGTGATCAACGGCGAAGGCAAGTCTATCAAGGAGGACTGGACCGACGGTCCCAACCTATACTTTGGCGTATCAGCACCTAGGTTCCCCAACTTCTATACTATCGTGGGGCCTGGTGCCACATGGAGTAATGGTACGCTACTGCCGTCCATCGAGACGACGATCGAGTACAGCATCAAGTGCATGAAGAAGATGCAGACCGAAGGCATTAAGTCGATGAGCGTGAAGCAGGATGCCCTCGACGCGATCTACGCCCACTTCGATACCTTCCACGGCAAGACGGTGTGGCAAGAAGAGTGCCGCAGTTGGTTCAAAGACGGAAAGATCAAGAACAGGATCTACCTGTGGCCTGGAGCTGTAAGTGCTGCCCATCTGCAATGCACACCATCCCCACTCCCCACCCCATCTTTGAGGTGTGGGGCGAGAGGTTTGCATCTCGATCCAGTCGGACACGAAGCTAACGCTGCTGCCTAGACAATTCACTTCCTCAAGTCGATCAAAGACCCTCGCTTTGAGGACTACGAATACAACTACAGATACAAGAACCGGTTCGCGTTCCTGGGCAATGGTGATGTCAAAGCGACAGCAAACAAGGATGTTTATGGTTTGAGTCCGTACATCAGGGGGTCTGATCACGAGTGGCAGATCGACTGATTGCATCCGATGGCGTTGGTCCGCGCAGTGTGTTAAACTGTGTTTTGTGCAGTCCCGTTGGAGGTTGAGCTGGCGGGTCAGACACGGCAGCCGAGGCCGAGCCAGTGCAATGCCCGGCGTGTTCGACCCACCAGCGCCTGGGCTGCTGAGGGTGTCTTGGGGGAACACCTTGTCTCTGTTTTTCGATTCTCACGATACGCATGCATAGCTAGCCATTCTGACTCTCTGCAGAGTTTCCAATATCATTCCCCTCCATACACAGTACATGACTTTATTCCCGGCCAGCTTCGCTGAGTCAGGGGAGATAGCCGGACATATCCCACTGCTGTCCGAATTGAGGCTCGCTCGGCATTGCCTCACCAACCTCTAGCTCGGGTCGTCGCTTCACAGCCAGCGCTCCTACCCCTCAATTTCTCCAAATCTATTCCGAGACTCCCCATAATTCGCCAATTCACCCAGTCAGCGCCCAGATAACGCCATGCACCCCTAGTCAGACTACCCCGGATCAGCTCAGAAACTTGAATCATGCTGCATGAACGAAGCGTCAACTCACGACGGCGGTGCGCCCTCGTCTCCCTTCCAGGCCGTCGGAATGATCCTTTCGGGGAGGCCTGATTGGAGCCCGCGTTCGGGACTGGGGGGTGTGACCTCGATTTGGGCTGGGGCGCGCTGGTCAAGAGCAAGATGGAGATGTCCGCTCCTGCACGATGAACGTCTGGAGAGGGATGGTGATGTCGGGCCTGGCTGGGATGCTTCTCCACCCTGACGGAGACGCGAAGAGACGCAAAGTGACGCACTGTTGTGCAAGTTGCTCATTTCCTGCCCCTTTCCGGCCCTCTTCAACTCTGTCCAAGTGCCTCCCAGCTGGGCCGCTGGATGACATGTAATAGTGGATATCGCAGTTCGGAATCGCCTGCAATGCCATGCTTCGGCCCTTCGGATAGGCACACTGGCTGTGACTGGGCGTAAATGCCCGTGTGGAGGTGGGGCCCCGCACTCACTGGAACGCAGTCCGTCTTGCGCCTCGTCACGATAGCTCGGTCCAGTGCCCGACCTATCCTGGTCGAAACCATGGTAGCGAAGGCGCCCAGGCGAACCCTGAGTGTTTATCACCCCCGGGTTTTGCCCGCTGCGTCTTTTCTTTGGCCTTTCCCCACACTGTTTGACTCCCTGCGTTGCTGTTCGGACGACTCCCCTCCTTGCAAGAATTGAAGACACTTTTCACAATTTGACCTACTTGCATAAGAGAAGCTTGTTTGAAATGACGGAAGTGATGGCTCCTCCTTCGCCGCCCAACACTGCTGGCACGAGCGAGCAGGGAGACGTGCAGGACACGAAGATGGAGCAGAATAAAGAGAATCACAAAACCACACAGAGTTCGTCCAAACCGCAGAAACCGAGACACAGAGCTTCAGTAGCATGTGCTTCGTGTCGAGACCGACGAATCCGGGTATGTCCAACCGACACCCGAAACCGGTGTTGACGAGACGAGTACTGACTTCAAAAGTGCGTGGTTCCGTCTGGAGAAAAAATGTGCACACAGTGCAAACGATCGGGCGTGGAATGTGTCATTAAAAATGATGATGAGCGAAGAAGGTTCGTGAAAGTTATTTTATAGCTGAAAACAAGCTGATAAGACCCAGGCCCATATCTCGAGCCTACATGTGCTCACTCACAGAACGCGTCGCCCTGCTCGAAGGTATGCTCAAAGAACACGGCGCCGATCTCCCGCCCGCAAACCACCCACCCAAAACCCGGCACGGCGCTACCAACGACGAACAATCGCCAAATCGCAAGGGGGCCGAAAACCAATCGCAAAACCAGGAGAACTCAAGTCCCGGAAGCCAACCGAGCCCTGCGGACGACTTTGTCGACATCGACCATCACGACCAGATGGAGCACGAAACCCACCACCACCACAGCGAAGCCGACAGTGCAGGATCTCCCTCGATGCTCCCTCCCCCCAAGAGAGACGGGATGGTGAGCCGACTACTTTCGACGCGTGGCCATCTCTCGTTTGACCAACTGAGCGGTCGACTTCGATATTTTGGCCCTACAACAAATTGCCACGTCCACTCTGAGCTAGGAAACACCACGGATCTCTCTACCATTCCATCAGAACAAGCTCGTCGTGCCGAGAAGATTATCCGCTCGCTCCCCATGGAAACATACGACTACCTTATGGATCTCTTCTGGCAGTGCTACAACCCCGTTATTCACGTGTTACACCAAGAAGCCTTTAATGAAGACCGAGAGGCGGGTCGGACACAGTTCTATAGCGGATTTCTACACGTTTGTATCCTGGCCATGGGGTTTAGATTTGCGGATAAGTCGAGGGCGGATATTCAGAGGATTGCGTTGCCGACACAGGAGAGCACGTTGCATCGCGAGGCCAAGTATATGTTAGATTCGGAGTTGGAAAGGCCCGGGGGGATACCGAGCGTTGTAGCGCTTTTGCTGCTCGGTGATTTGGAGTGCGGTGGTATGTATATTCCAGGCTGTGGAGAAGTAGAGCTAACGGAATGTAGTGGGACGGGACAATCTGGGCTGGCTTTATGCTGGTCTGGCGGTCAGGCTTGCATTTGATATCGGGTATGTTGAGGGCGGAGAAGTTGGATTAACACCGCTAACGTTCAATCTAGTCTTCATCTTGATACAAGACTGTCCGGTCTTCCTGAGCGAGAAGTAGAGATCCGACAGATGACGCTGTGGGCATGCGTAGTCTACGACAAGTCTGTCACTTCCAGCCCAACAACACTGCCCAAACAAAAACTAACAAACCATGCAGATACTGGGCCCTCTTCCTCGGCCGACCCACCAGCATGAAGTCTGCCGACCTCGAAATCTACTCTCTGTCAAAACAATTCGAACGGCTCGGAACATGTCGCCCAGCCGGCCCCGAGAAATCCATGGAAACGCAAATTTACGAAGCCCTCCTCGATCTCATGGAGCTCGCAGGGAAGATTACCGAGAACATGGATCCGCGCTGCCAGACACCCGACTCCATCATCGATCGGAACCAGTACCTTCGAATGGCGGCACTCGACCGCGAATTCAGCACCTGGTACGCTCGATTGCCCGAGCAATTGAAATGGACGCCTGCGAATATCACGACGGCTCCGTTCTCCTTTTTCTTGCTGCACCAACAATACCATTCCAGCTTGATATTGCTCCATCGGCCGTTTGCCATGTATGAAGATCAGACACAACAGGGATACGAGGACAGTGGACCGGACAACCATTTCTCAGCTCTGTCCCGGACAGTGTGCACGAAACATGCTATTCGGGTAGCGAGGATATTCTGGCAGCATCGCCAGCGCTTTGATACGAAACAGATTTTTGTTACGGGGTTACAACATGCTGTAAGTCATTCTCCCATCCATGTATCCAAGTTCCCACCAACATTTCCCATTTCACAAAGACAGCCATGCTAACATCTCCCGAACACAGGGCACAGCAGCCACAGCCCTAGTCGCAGCCCTGGCCTTCATCAAAGACCCGCTCTCGCGCAACAACAACATGCAATACCTCGAATGTCTCTCTGCCGCACTCAGCGACATGTCACTCACGTACCAGCCCGCAGAACGCATGTCGACGGTTCTCCGCGCCGTCATGGTCGAGCTGCGCAGCGACATCCCCGTCGACGCGCACCGCTCCATGAACGCCTTCAAACTGTACAAACCATCCTCAGCACTTGTACCAGCGAGGAGGGGCAGTACGAATGAGGGCCCCGGGACGATGAGTTTGGGTATGGGGATGCATGGGGAGGATGGCGAAGGCCCCCTATTCAAGAAGAGGCAGATGAGTGGCGTAGGTCGGGAAGGACGACCTCGAATGAATACACGGGGGAAGACGCGAACGATGAGTATGAGCACAACACTCACCAGCACCACCACGGCCACTGCAGCATCCACCGAGATCCTAGGCGGTAGCAAGAACCCCCCTCCCACACCCCTAAGCATGCATCGCTACGACGCCGAGAGCGACCGAGGCGATGGATACATCATGGTGACGCCGCGGTCCGAGATCTCGGGCTGGGGCATGGACGCACATGGCCATACAAACGGCCACTCGACGACAACGCCATCGATGCATTCACACTCACATTCCGCAACGTTATCTACGCCATCCACACTATCAACCTCTGCCCCCCGCAACGCCTGGATGGGCGCCGAACTCGACCCCTCGGACTCCATCTCGCAACTCGCAAACATACACTTCCCCGAGATGAGTAGTCTGGGGGGCCCCACTGGCTCGAATCTCGCAGCCGGGTTGTCCGAGAGTCTGAATGGCGATGGCCACGGCGACGAAGAGGCGATGAATATGTCGCATCTTGATTTTATGAGTTTGGGCGAGGTTGGCGGTGGGGAGTGGGGGCGCGAGTGGGGGGCTGGAGGGGAGGCGGTGGGTGGGGTTGGGAGCGATTTGGATGGGTTTCCGCCGCAGGGGGAGATGGTGTAGGGGGGGAGGGGTTAATGTTTGAGTGAGTGGGGAGGGTAGAGGAGAGGAGAGGAGTAGGCCATTATTCGAGGAGGAAAAAGTGGGATTATTCGATATATATTGGGTTGGAAGACTGAGCAAGGGATGGGATAGGTGGGGGAGGGCATGTCGTGGCGTTTTAGTATGATATAATAGGCACACAAATGTAGCTTCTGTGTAGCTGACGACTGGCTCTTATACATGTTCACTTTCAACGCTGGCTCAGTGCCGATGAGATGCGAGTGTATGTATACCAACGCCGTATATAACCACGATTTCACAGACACCAACACTTGATAAATACACCACCAACACTTCCCTTTATCCCCACACATCCACCAAATCCCAAAGAACGGTATAGAAGTAATTGAAACAATTCAAAGCCATAAATATAAAAAATATGCAAACTTTAGCCTACAGGAGGTATCCAACGCCCAAACCCCAACCCCAATATCTACGCCCAAGAAGAACAACAAACCCAAGCCAAATCCTAGAATCCACAGCACCAAGAAACCCCCAAAATTGCCAAATCTACTCCCCACACCCACACCCCCTCCCATGCAAAAGCTCCCTCTTCCTAAAATCCCCCCCATACGTAGCAAGATGATTCTGCCCATCCAACCTCTGCCCCTCCTCGGGCACCTTCCCCATCCAACTAACCTCCTCGCCATCATGTCCCTTGACCATCAGATTAGCGCCCTTCTCCCTCAACTCCTTGGTCACGGCCTCGACATCCACACCTAGGTACTCTCGCAGGAAATCGCCAACCTCTGTATTCTCGTGGTTGCCCACGAGCGCCTGTGCAGCGCGCGGGTCCGACGAGTATATATTCACGTCTGCGGCTGAGTGGCCGTGGGTGGACCATCCGGTCTGGGAGCGGCGGGAGACCATGTCTGCGTATTGGTAGAGGGCTGTGGATGGGTCTTCGAGGAGCTTTTTCCATTCCTCGTCGGAGTAGTCTCTAAGGCCTAGGCCGTAGCGGATCGAGTCTCGGGCAAATTCTTCCTTGTGGGGGGCGGATGGATCCTCGGCGAGGAACTTTTGCAGCTCTAGGTCGAGGTATTCGGCGCTGTGGGTGGCGTTGGAGAGGGGGCCTGGGTACCAGAGGTATTCGGGGTACGAGGTGTGGAGTTCTGGGGTGGTAGTTAGTATTGGAAGGAGAGAGGAAGGGGAGGGGAAAGGGGGAAAGGGGGAAAGGGAAAACGTACGTCGGGCAGTAGCCAGACCTCCCGTTTCGTGGTCCGAGGTAGACACCATGACACCCTCAGTGGGGTCGTTCTCCAGAAACTTGAGCACGCTGGTGAAGGCTTTGTCGTAGGCGAGCACTTCGTGGACCTGGGCAGCCGGGTCGTTGTGGTGGCCGGCGTGGTCGATGCGGGAGCCCTCGATCATGAGGAAGAAGCCCTTGTCACTGTCCTTGGTCGCTTCGCTGAGGGCCGTCATGGCTGCCTCGGCCATCTCATGCAGCGAAGGGTACACATCGTCCTGCTGGCGGCGATCGAGCTCGTAGGGGATATCCGTCTCGGCGAAGAGTCCCAGCATGGGGAAAGCGAGCTTCTTGCCGCCCTTGAGCTCGTTGAAGGCCTTGCGGTCCGAGATGTAGTTGTACCCCTTCTCTTTTGCTAGTCCTACAATGTCCTTTGCGTCGGCTCTGCAGCTTCCCTCGGTCCCATTCGGCAGGAAGTGACACCTCCCCCCTCCGAACATGATGTCCACCACCCGTCCCAGCGGATAATCTCCCACCATCTGCTCTGCAATGCGATCCTCCTCCTGCCGCATATTCACATGCGCCGCAAAGCATGCGGGCGTCGCATCCGTGATCCGCGTCGTGACCACCAGGCCCGTCATGTATCCCGCCTTCTTTGCCGCCTCCAGCACCGTCCCACACGGCTCGTGGCTCGGCAGCACCGAGATGGCGCCATTGTAACTCTTCAGCGCGCAGCTAAACGCCGTCGCGCCCGCCGCCGAGTCCGTGATCAAGCTCGACGTCGACCGCGTGCGCGACTGCCCAATCATGTGTCTGTCGATAACCAGCTGCTCGCTGAACGGCGCGCCGTTCTCAAACTGCATGAAGCTGCGCGTCAGACTCAGGCTGGTCGGGCCCATGCCGTCCGAGACCATGAAGATCAGATTGCGCTTTCCCGTCGGGTGTGGCGCGCTGCTGCCTTGGTGACTGTCCTGCGACTGCTGGTAGACGACGGCGAGGATGATGACGAGCGCCGTGGCGATGACGGCCCACACGAAGAGGCCTATCTCCCGCCAGAACTTCCACGACCGCGGGCCATCGGAGCGAGACGTGTGTTGGCCGGTGAGCAGCGCATCTTCTTCGGCGAGGTCTCTGGAGTCCTCGGAGGAGGGGCGCTCCGATAGGAGGGGGCGGGCGCCGGGCATGGCTGTGGGGTGGTGGAGGGAGACTGCTCAAAGCATGCGAGAATAGAAGCAAGAGGTAGGAAATAAACGAGTGACGGTTTACAGGGAATGCGATGCGATGCGATGTGGAGAGGAGAGGTTCACGGTGCAAGGCTGATGGGCTGCAAGGGATGACGGCAACCTTGTCCGGACCCTCCAGGGCTCTCTGATTGGCTGGTTTGGCCTTCGCAGCGAAACAAGCAAATGATGCATCCATCTGACCTGGTCACCATCACGGCACTGCCTGCATCCATGTGGGATCCAGTAGCGAATGTGCCAAGTATACCTTGAGGTTCATCTTTCACCATCTGCATATCCATCTAAAAGGTTGTGGTTGGAACTTCTCCAATTCATTTCATCAGTCGGAGCTCACAGACTCCCGATTTTGACCACCATGATAAGCCTGATCTTGCTCTGCGTCGCCCCGTCTGAGGTAATATTGAACTGGCAGACAAGACGCTCTCCAACACTGGAACCCGAAACAAGAATGACAACGCCTTCCTAATGCAGTGACGTGGGTATACCGTACGCAATGCACCGTCCTTTTTACGCCATGCTATGCAATCAAAACGACACCACTCTGTGGATCACATCCGACTCTGTCCCAAGCCACTCTCCAAAGTAGACGCAAGTCCTCGCTGATATCGGTCCCTCGTCCATGCATTGGTCGAAAACTGGACAGGTCCCGCATGGCGCATCGACAAAGCCGTTGAAGCTATCCGTGTTTTTGGTACCGGGGGGAGTCCTGTAGCTTTTGCCCTTCATCTTTTCCAATCGGCCTTCCAACACCATTACATCCAACAGCTGCTCGATATCCTCATCCCTCACTTTCCTCTCCCTGATTATGTTGGAATCGACGATGAATTTGCGGATAGACTGAATGGTTGGGTACCGCGGATCGGCGCGGGGGACAAAGTGTGAGCGGCTTCTGGGGGGACGGTACGATGGTAGGGGCGTGTCTTCAATATCCGAGACTTGAACTTGCGTCCTTTTCTTCGCTATTGCAGCCGCCCGGTCGTGAGCCACCCAATCATTCCAGTCGCCTGGGACATGGACGCTCGTCTCCTTCTCCACATACTGGTGGATGAGCGATGTTACAATCTCGATGAGGGGCGCGTCAAATTCGCCGTCGGACTGCCATGGGCCTTTCAGTACTTTTGTTAGCTTGCGGCGACGACGAGCTGGTCGGCGCCTGTACTGACCTCCAGCTATGTCCTCGGACGGGATGAGATGCTTGAGCAGATACATCTTTCTGTTTGGGAATTTGACGCTCATGACCGACTGCACCAACTCCTTCGATTCCAAGTTCTTGAGGCACTTGTTCATGACCTGCTGGGTGACGTTGGTCCGGTTGCGCAGCGCCTTTGACCAGACACCTTCGCTTCCGACCTGCTCAATGTGGTGGTAGAGGAGGCGCTCATCGGGTGTCAATCTTCGAAGCCTGGGAACTGTCAGTGGTGTCACGAGGCATCGCAGGGTGCTGAACCAACTTGTCTGCTTCGTCTCTGGATCGAACCTCCCAGCACGGCTCATTCTCAAACGTCATCGGCTTAAACAAGTGCTGGCCGACCAGAATGCCGATGAGATTCAGCAGATCCGCCAGTGACTCGGCCACCTGCATGTTGTGAAGATCGCGCTGGAAGAAGATGGTGCCCTGGGGAGCTTCGGAGCCCTTCTGGTAGAGGTTGTTCGCGCGCTCCTCGGCCGTCGTCGGCTCCCCATCTCTGATTGCGGACGCCATAATGGCGAATGCAGCCGTTGATCGAGTGCGAAGGGGAGCGGTGGTGGTGGTGGAATGTTTGCGGGGTGCAGTTGGAGCCAAAAAGTTTCGTGGTGGGGAAGCCAAGGCGCAGGGTTCGCGTGAGTCAGCCCGGGCCACGCCAAGTCACGTGCCTTTTGCATTTGCATCGTGACGTCCACTCTTCCGAGACCTCATTTTGGGATTCTTCTACCGTAGAATTATGCAGCAATATGTCCCATCTAGTCGCCGTGCCTAGAAAAATTCTGGAAAAGGAGCAAGGCTTGGCATCTGACTACCCCATGGGGTTTGGCCAAAGGGAACATCCTTGATCCGTGGAGAGGAGACATAACCACCATCTTCAGCCTTCCCGGACGGCAGCGTTCTTGGCCATGTGTAGCACCGGCATCATCCTCTCGCGCTCATCAATCTCCTCCCCCGGCCGTTTCTGACTCAACTAGCAAGAAGGGCGGCTGATACTTGAGTCACCAGCGACGTCTGTCAAGGGCCGTGCGGACCATGAGCGAGAGATTGGATGGTTTGCTTCGGCAAACGATTTGCGCACTGAATATCCTGCCTGTCAAGGCTCACTGATGTTGAGGCCCATGTTGTTGATGTCATAATCGTTCACGCTGGGGGCCATAGAGTCTCTTCTTGATAGGTACCTAGGAAGCCTCTTGTGCCACGAGGCTCAGCTCCTCTCCCTTTATGTCCGCATTCTCTCCTCTACGGTTCAGACTTCCGCTTCTTTTCCTTTCACACTGGCAAATTTCATGTTCAGCTCATGAGCGTGGACTCCAGAACATGGGCGCGGTTCGATACGAGGCGCTTCCCCCAGCGGCCCACTCCGGGGGATCTGAGTGCGGGGAGTCTCGGATATCGAGAACCGCATGCTCGCATTTGGCAACACAAGCTCGATTAGCACACCCCAGGGATCCACAAATGCCACGGAGCCGATGTTGTCCCCCAGGCCGGCACCTCAACAGGCCATGTGTGGATAACGTGGCCGGCGTGGCTGCTTCCTTCCCATCCGAGAGGCAAGCTTTCCAGCAACGGCCCCTGCAACACCACGGGGGGAAAGGAGGAACCTGTGTTCTGGCCAATTGCAGACGGCACAGCATCTGTATTGCCATGCATACCCACACCATGATGCTGACAACTTCATCTCTCAAAGAGCCGCCGTGATACGCGTCGCCAGTAGGAAAACGCCCCCCTTTCGCCTTGAGGCTAGTTCCCAGGCACTGGTACTCCTGGGCATCCCAGCAGCGCGGGCTCAGGTAATAATGCTAGCGAAACGTGCGCGGTGTGATATAACTTCCTCTCCCCAGATTCCTTCGTTCCCCAGATTCTGCCTTCACCTTCCTTCTCTCCTCCTTCCTTCAGCCATCCTCTCCAGGCTTCAAGATGGCAGAGAATAAGAGCATCCAAGAGCATGTCTCCTCAGACAACAACCATAACCTAGAGCACACGCTCACAGGTGGTCTGCATCACGACCATATCGCGACCGAGGCGCTTGGCGGCCACACCACCGACTTGCCCAAGGGTTACTTCTACAGTGCTGGTTTCATCGGCACCGTGATTGTAAGAACTCGCCCCTACAGATTACCCCATTTCTCTGACTCTAACACCGCAACCAGGCAACATGTCTGGCCCAAATCTCCGGCTATCTGGGCTGGGTCCTTCCTTCAAATACTCTTTCTCTCATCAACGCCGCCATTGGGCCGTCCCCCAACATCATCTGGGTGTCCATCAGCTGGACGGCAGGCTTTGCAGTGGGTTTCACTCTCGTGGGCCGGTTGTCTGATATCTTCGGTCGACGATGGTTCTTCATCGCGTCTTCTGTTCTTGGTTTGATTGGAAACATCATTGGAGCTAGCGCTCAAAGCATCAACATGTTGATTGTAGGTGTTGGCCCACTAGACTCCCGTTTCGACGACTAACTGAGGATAGGCCACCAACTCGATCAACGGCCTCGCGGCTGCTGGCCAGCTCTCGTTCACTGTAGTCCTGGGCGAACTCGTCCCAAACTCTATCCGTGGTCCCATGAACGCTTTTGTGCTCTCGACCTCTGTTCCCTTTGCAGTCTTTGGCCCCCCTGTCGCGCGTGCCCTGTATGAGAACACTGGCCTGCAGTGGCGGTGGTCTTATATCCTCGGCGTCATTGTCAATGCTCTGGCCGTGACATTCTATTTCTTCTTCTATCATCCCCCGACCTATGTAAGCCTCACAAACCCGTCACTGTAACCACACTTGCTAACATAGATAGGAAATGCTTCACATCGGCGGCAAATCCAAGCTAAAGCAATTGAAGACTCTGGACTGGGTAGGCATCTTCCTCTTCACCACTGGCCTCGTCGTCTTTCTCATCGGCCTCAACTGGGGTGGTTCCGCCTATCCGTGGAAGTCGGGACATGTCCTCGGTGCCCTGTTCGCTGGCTTCTTCACACTGGTCTTGTTCGGATTCTGGGAGGCGTACTGCGGGATTGAATATCCACTCATTCCCATGCGTCTTTTCAAGAACAGGGATTACGATGCCGTGGTCGCCTGTGCCAGTTTTGGCGCAGTCGTTTACTATGCCCTCACCGTTATCTGGCCTACAATGATCGGAGCCTTGTTTACTACAGATATCAAGAAGACGGGATGGCTGTCGGTAAGTCTTCCATATCTCTCCCCAGAATAACGCTCAACTAACATGATTAGACTGCTGTTGGTGGTGGTCTCCTTCTCGGCCAGATCCTTGGTGGCGCCGGTGTCCGTTACGTCCCCCGCATGAAGATCCAAATGACCGTCGCAGCCGTCTTCTGCGTCGCCTTCGTAGCCGCCTGCGCTTCCTCAAATGCCTCCACAGAGTCACGAACCACGGGGTTCCTACTCATCGGTGTCATCGCTGCTGGATACATTGAGAATCTGACCCTCAGTTCCACAGCCTATCTTTGGGATCCTGCCGATATTGGTCTGGTCGTCGGTGTTCTAGGCGCCATTCGTACTGCCATCTCAGCTGTTGCCACCAGCATGTATTCGTCCATCTTGACTACCGAGTCGTCCAAGTACATCCCGCGGTACGTCACACCCGCGGTCCTGAACGCCGGACTGCCTGAATCGTCGCTGCCGGCTTTGTTCGCGGGCATCACTCTCGGTAACTTCTCTGCTGTTCCTGGTATCTCACCCGAGATTATCGCGGCTACTGGGGAGCAAGTCAAACATGCCTATTCCCTCGCTTTCCGAACGGTGTTCCTCTGCACGCTCCCCTTTGGCGCGTTGCTGCTCATCGCTGCTGTGCTGTCGCCGAATGTCGAGAAGTATCTTACAGATGAGGTGGCGAGGAAGCTGCAAGGTGAGAAGGAAAGTGAGCCGGTGACGCGAAAGGAGATGATCGATGTGGCGTAGATGTAGTTGCTACTGTTTTTGTTCGCATATTGGAGTGGTAACATGTGGCTTTTATCGTGTGCGAATAGGGCATCAAAGGCTCGGGTTAGCATACTCTCGGTGTTAGGGTTAGATATGGAACAAGGGATTTAGATTTAGAAATAATCAAGATCTCAGTCTATTTCGAATGTTCTCAATCTACCTCCTATGCAAATGTATCAACAGAAAAAAGACTAAATATGTATCCACAAGAACAAATCCCACCACTCCCACCACGACCTCAAAGCCCATCTCACTTCATAAACTTACTCAAAAACCCCTTCCCCTCTCTGAACAATCCCTTCAACTCCCCCTTCAAATCCTTCCCCCCTCCTCCCCCAGAACGATCCCCCCCACTACCAAACCCCCCTCCCCCTCCCATCTGCCCCCCATACAAAAACGCGCCCACATCCGCACTACAATCCCCACACTCCCCCCTCCCCATAAACGGCCCCCCAGCCCCCCACCCCACCCTCATAACCCTCGCCCTCCTCCCCTCCCACCCCGTCTTCCCATCCGTCGCATGAAAAACGCCCCAAACCTCCTGTCCCGCGGGACCATTCACAGCCACAAAATTCCCATGACCGGGCCCATACGGCGGCTTATCATCCTTGCGGGCTTGCAAAAGGGGAGAATTCCATTTCTGCCACGCAGCCTCCGAGACTGGGTTTCCGCCGACGTACTGCAGGACAGACATTTTGTACTGGTGGGTCCAGGAGCCGGCGCACGAGAAGGCGAGGCCGAGCCAGCGGCCGTCGGGCGAGGTGAGGACTTGCGGACCCTCGTTTATGCCGCTGTTGCCTGAGTATTCCCATTGGTGGTCTGGGGTGCTGATGCGGGTCGGGTGGCCGATGCATTGGGTGGGCGAGCTCATTTCGGTGATGTAGATTTCTTGCTTGGATTCGTCGTGTGTGGTGCCGTTGCTGAGGGGCCAGCCGGAGTAGACGAAGTAGAGTGTGTTGTGTAGGGTGAGGATGGTGCCGTCGATGGCCCATTGTGTGGGCGGCATGCCGGAGAGGGGCCCGTGGTAGGTCCAGGAGGAGGGGTTGAGGGGTGGTTCGTGGGAGGGGGGGCCGGAGAGGACGTACATACGGTGGGAGCGGTTGCCGATGGAGGGGTCGTCGGCGGCGAAGTAGACGTACCAGCGACCGTGGAGGGAGTGCAGTTCGGGGGCCCAGAGGTCGCCGGAGTAGGGAGTGTTGGGGGGTGGACGCCTGGGGGTGTTAGGTTGGGTTCTGGGTGGATGGGGTTCAGCTGGTTATGAGAAATGGACATGGAAATGTGGGAGGATGTGACTTGTGAACAAGGAGATGGGTAGAGCAATTGACCAAGCAATGCAAGGGAGAGAAAAGGAGGACGAGAGTGAACAACAACGAGAGGGAAGGAGAGAGAAAGGCATTTCCTTTCGCTAGTGACCAACATACCAAATAACATCCTTCTTCGCCCTCTTCTCAAAATCAAACAACGAATCTGCAGACCAAATCTCGACCCGATCGCCCGCCGTCCATGTCTATCATGTAATTAGCACCCGTTCACTCAGATACCAACTCCCAACCCGCCAACCCCATTAACTCCTTCCCATTTCCCTCCTCCCCACCTTTCCTCCCAACCCCCCTTTACCAAGCACTACCACAACCACATTCCCCAGTTTTCTATATACGTACCATATAATAAACCCCATTCTCCCAAACCACATACGGATCCGGTGTCGTCCTCTCCGTAATCGTAAGAATCTGATCGTTATACGGCGGAGGCGCCATTAGCATTTGGCCGGGGAAAGACGCCATCTTGTACGCGGTACTCTTATCCAGTCCTCCTCTCTTCCCTATCCTTCTCAATCCCAGCCTTTGCTCTCTTCCACGGTTCTTTTCTATATCTCTTTGCTCTTCCCTTCCCAAATCTCAATCTTCTTTGCAGAATCTTTGCCTAAACCAGATATACTATGCAGCAGTTGATTTCAGCACTTGTCTAATCCCTTCAAAGTCATTAAAGCAGTATCCAAGTCAATCCAAATCAACCCTCAAATTTGTCGCTCAATCGCAATCGCGGAACCAACCCTGATCATGTATCCCCCAAATCACCGCCATCACCACACACCGCCGAGCACCCAACTAGTCCCAAAACCCTGTGACGTCACATGAAACCCTCGTCAGACGACCCGACCACGTCGCCATTCACCTTCGCCTCAAGGTCACGCGTGCCCGACTTTCGGCGTCCATGTGAGCAACCCTTCCATCTGGGCGGCTGGACCGCGGTCGAGGTTGCGCTCGCTTGTGTGGTTGTTGTAGCTGTGGCTGAGAGCAGGTCGCTGACGCCGACGCCACATTCGACGTCTTGGGTCTGGGCCTGGACTATTCAGCTTGTACTGTATGAAGGGAATACCGAGTACCGAGGTATGCATGGACATGAACAGAACAGCAGTTTCGCAATGACAGTTATCAAACCACTTAATTCTCCTTATATACCGCGCTATGCATCCAACTATGCGCATATGCCCATGCTCGCCATCGCGCACCCAATCGCTCATCTCCAAAGCGCCTCTCCTCTCCGTCCAAAACCTCTCCAACCCCGCTCTCCTATCCATAGCACAAAAAATGGTATCCACTAACAGCTGGTATCCACGCAGCAAGAGGGTAAACCCAAAGAAAAGAAAAGAAAAGAAAAAGAGAAAAATGAAATGAAAAGAACAGAGCTCCAAGGCCCTCCCCTCAACCCCTTCCCCCCGACTTACCCTCCACCCCTCGCCTAACAAATGATAAATATAATTACATCATAACACTCCAAGCAGCACCATTGCCTTCGACTCCGTTTCCAAACGTGTAAATAGGTAAGATGGGCGAGTAAGTAGGGAGGTAAGTAAGGGGTCAACTAAACAAGAAAAACGCAGACATCCAACCGGCAACGGGTTCAAGGATATAGTGCAAAACGCCCCAACGCCTTGCCATGACAAGATGGACAAAGGGAGAAAAGAGAAGAGAAAGGATCCAGAGGACCATATGCAAGGGGCGCCGGGGCCAGGATCTGGAAACGTATAGCGAATGTCGTGTACTCTGAGTCTTCATGTCGAAGCGAATATGAGAGGGGATTGGAAGATGAGGAGAAGAGTGCGTTGACAAGTTCAAGACTTAAAAGTCAGCCTTGAGCGACTGGTCAACAGTCAATTCGCCAGATTCGATGCGCTCGACTCGGAGGACGAGTTCCTAGCAAGGTTAGACGGTGACTGCGGTTCGACACAAGTTTCAACATACCTTCATAGCCCGAGCAGTCTTGAACGCGAATTGGGGTAACCGATCACGTCCCTCATCTCGCGCATCTACCTCGAGCATAGACTGCCTGCAATCCTCCAAGACTTCGACGACTGGCACGGCGTGCTTCTTCAGAGCCGGATTTTTTATATCCCGTACAGCATCGTACGTCTTGGTAGCAGTATCCGAAACCGCACGAGAGATGTCTTGAATGTAGTCCGAAATCAGCCTATCATCGTCTGGTGTAGTGTTCGAATTTGATCGGATGATCTGAACAAGAGGTTGGATGCTCTGGACAAGCAGGGCGGTCTGGTCATCGAGATAGTTCTACGGAGCTGTAAGACCAAAGAAGGCAGTGTCAGAATGTGATGGTAATACCTTGAACTCGGTCATTCCCGTATCCTTCTCAATCCCTAGGCCATTTGCGGCGCCACCACTCTGGCGACCATAACTGTATGGCGAAGAGTAGCTGCTGTATGCGGCAGAATCACTGCTACCTCCACGACTGCGATGGCGCTGATGGTTCAATCCAAGACCCATGGCAGTTCCTGTTGCGCTATTCGGTGTATATGGACCGTATCCAGAGTAGCCGTTGGACTTCAGGGGCATCGGCCTGTCATCTTCCTCTTCGCGCTCAAGCTCATCGGTGGAAGTAGGCCGGACCTTGACAAGTTTCATAAGCTCGACAACGGCCGTGGAAAGATGGCTGGCTGCCGCATCCAGCAGACTGACGGGTGACAGTCCAGCAGACGAAGCGTGGTTCTTGCTCGCGGTGATGAGGTTGTTTGCGGTTGCGCTGACACGTGCTTTTAACTTTGTCTGCTGCTTTTCAGGGCTCATCATGCTTTCGCCGTTCACACTGCTGCTCGGTGATTGCAATTGCGAGAGCGGAGTGTGGTCGATGTCCCCTGTAATTGCACGCACGCACTTGATGACATACTTCATGCTCTCGAGGACCTGCTCCGGGTCGGATCTGCGGCCAACCTGCAACAGCTCATCAATACTGAGTTGAAACTTTGTGACGTGGACATCCTTGACCAGCCCATCTGGAGTGTTGTAGCTGGCATCGCGAGAGTAGTTGGCAATGTCGGGAGAGGCCAGGGACGCCAGACCAACAGAGGAGGCCTTGAGATTGCGCAGCTGGGTCTTTGTGCGGGCGTAACGCGACTTCCACTCCCTCAACTCAGACTCGAGGCCTGACACGTGGTTTGCAAGGCGCTCTTCCTTTTCTAGGGCGGCATCGCTGCGCTGAGACAGGTCCCTCATCTCCTGCAAGAACGTGGAGGCATCCCTCCGGACTTCTTCGGTGACTCGTTGTTGCTCATTTAAATCGCGCTCCAGCTCTTCGCACCGTTGCTTCCATTCGCCATCCCCATTGTTGAAGTCGGGCTGCTTCCGGCTTTGCATTTCGAGGTCGGCAATCTGGGCACGGAGAGTGCGCTCCACATCCACATTCTCTGACCGCAATCTGTCTATTTCCGACCGCAACGAGGAATTCAGATTCTCAGCTTGCGAAACCTTCTCCTCAAGTGAATAGCGCAGATCGTTCCACTGGGCGCGTTCAGAGGCATTATTCTAGAAGCAATTAGCACAAATACTGAGCAGAAATCCTCTAAACGTACAGTATCTCGCGAGCTGTGTGCATCTTTCAGACTCTGCATTTCCTCGTCCTTGTTGCGCATGGAGCCTTCCAGAGAGTCAATTTTGCTCTGTAATTGTGAAACCTGGCTTTGCAGATCTGCGACGAGTTTGTCCTGCTGCTGCGAGAGTGTCAGCGAAATTCCATAGGGTTGCACTGTACAACATACTCCGGTGTTGATGCTCTTCAAGCTTTTGTTCGTCTGCCGCCGGCTCTGCCTTGCTGCAGCACCTTCCAGATTGAAAGCGTCCTCATCGTCGTCGTTCGCCCCGCTATCGTCATCATCGTCCTCGACCAGCGTGCCCTTGTTCGGCACTATGGTGTTCTGCTGGAAGGTTTTGGGCAACGGGCGCCCAAACTCATTCCCCTGGGGGCCGGGCTGGAGACCACCTTGGGGTCCACCGGGTGGAGGACCGCGGTAGCCCGGGGGTCCCGGCGGAGGTCTCCCGCGCATGCCTCCGGGAGGAGGGCCATTCATGCCGTTCATGCTATTCGGAGTGCCCATTCGAGGCGGGCCGGTTCTGTTGCTTGAGCGACTGGCAATACTCGCAGCCGGACTTGCTCTCCTCTCGATATCGCCGCCGGTGAAGCGCGGGAACCGCCTCTCCAGCTCGTAGAAGACATCGGTCGCAAGTTGGCGAAAGCGCTCGAGCGGGAGCGTCGACAGCTTCTGCCGCGCCTGGTTGCGTTTGGGGTGGAAGTTGTTCTTCGGCAGGAGGAACCTGGGGGTATCGTTTCCGGGCGCGTCAGGTCCGCCTCGTTTCCGGTCCTGCTCGCGCCGCAGGGACTCGTCGTAGACATCGGTGCTGAGCTCCTGGAACTGCACCGCCGACAGCCGGGTCAGCTTTTCTTTTGCGCGGCTTGGGCGCGGGTTCCCCAGCTCGTCCCGCAGATAGGGCGCCAGATAGACTTTCAGCACGCGGTAGTGCTCCGACAGCGTCTCCTCCAGTATCATCATGCTGCGGCTGCTCATGTTGGAGTCGGCCAGGCTCGGCGCATACAGGCCGGTGCCGTCGCTCGACCGGCCCACGGAGCTGGGCGGCGACGGGTTCCCATTTCCGCCAGGACGTCCCATGCCATTGGGCATGCCGCCATCGGTGGTGCTGCTGCTCGTGTGGACAGACGTCGGTGGGGTGATGCCGCCGCGCTGGTTCGGGGGGAGGGTGGGCGAGTAGGGGTTGTCGCTGCCGCCGATGTTCTGGTAGATGGAGGGGGAGTAGGTGCTGTCGGTGGAGACAGGCGAGAGGGTGCCATTGCGGCCGCCGTTCATCATGTTTCACCGGCGCCGCCTGTCGTCGTGGGGCTACGTGGTAGTGTGGGTCGGAGTCCGCAGCAGGGCCCGGCAGCGCTGCACCACCAGAGTGTCACGGAGGCGTCGCCGCGGGCGTGAGGTGCCGATGTGAAACGGGGTTCGTTGGTAAAGACGGTGTGGCTCACGCGCGGCCCAGTCCGAAACTCACACCAGAAATTGTCGGAACGACAACAGCGAACTTGTGCGCAGGTGGCGGCCGAGGAGGGAGCGAGGGAGCGTGGGCGGCGCACGCAGTCGCAGCGTCTAGTCAAAGCGCGGCGGCGTGCAGCAGCAACAGCAGCAGCAACAGCAGCAGCAGGATGAAAGGAATGGCGCGCAGGCACGGCGGCGGCGGGCCAGCGAGGGTTTAAAGAAGCTGTCGGTGAGGCCCCTTTGCGAGCCTTGGCTTGGGGGAAGCTTCGTGGGAATTGAGCGCTAATGAAGAGCAATGCACGGCGCCCGGCGAATGAGAGCGCGCGAGGGACAGCGGCACCTGCGCCGGCTCGCTGGCCGTAGAGGGTGGTCAGGAGGGAGCGCAGTCGCCAGCAGGCAGTGGACGGACAGGCTGCGCGGCGTGAAGTTTGTGCGAGAAGCGTCGTGGGCGCGCTGGAGGTAAAGGGGACGGCAAGGCTGTCGATGCAGCTGCCAAAAAGTCAGAAAACACGACGGCGCGGCTGCTGCTGGCCAGGGAAATTGCGCCACGGCCTGGAGAGCACTGGACCTCATCAATCCAGCCCTGGACGCGGCGTGTTCGCTAGACAGCGCGTCTATCCAGGGTCACGTTCATGCAGCTGCTCACAACAGTAACATCTAACATCACATCGTCGAGCCTCATAAGAACCGAAATTGTCCTGGAATTGTCCCGAAATTGTCCTGTCAACCCGCCCAACGCCTTTTCCCAGGTGTTCCCCAGACCCGACATCCAGACGGCGCGCTGTAAGAAACGACGCCGCTGCCGCCGCCAGCCGTAGCACTGGCCCGCCACGTGCGCACGCACTCACAGCTCCCTATCGATTGCGGCATCGAGCCGGCGAGCCGTCAAAGCCAGGTCGCTGGGCGGGGGCCGGCCGTCATCTCACCTATTCTCCGCCAGATGCGCAGATACGCTGCACGTCGGGGGAGGATCGCGTAAGACGTCAAACCATCCCTCCGCCCCCACCAACCCTCCGAAAGGACAACGCTGTATAAAAACCCAACTCCTCCGGAGACATGTATGCAACAGATGACGCCCTCCACCTGCCCTGCCGGCTAGCGGCCTCTCTTAATCTTGTTCGGTGGCTGCGTTCGACAGTCCGGACATAGCCAGTCGCCCACGGGCTCCTCTTTGATGCCCACGCACTCCCAATGGAACCACTGCGTGTTGCAGTTGTCATTGTCGCATGCAACCATGTCGCCGAAACTGACACGTTGGCAAGTGCAATACTTGGTATCATCCGACTCATCTTCCTCGTGGTCAGCGGCCCCAACTCCAGTCATGTCCTCATCCTCGGTGCCGGCCTCACTCGCCACGCTATCGTCATCTGCCGTGGTCGATGGCGAGGCTCTGGAGCCGCCACCTTTCTTCCGGTCACGACGCTTCGAGTTTTGGGTAAGTGCATGTTTGCGGAGCGGCTGCTGTGGCTTCGCCTTTTTCACCATCAGAGGATGTCTCTGTGGGGGCTTTGGGCCGACACTCCCGGCACGTGATCCTGGTGTCGACGGCTTGGGTGTTCCTGGACCCATTGACGGTTGTCGGGCCAGCCCGGAGGGTGCAGGAGGGAGGGGTCCTAGACTCCCGTTTGGACGGCGCCGTTTGCTGTCACTACCGGCCGACCTCTCCCGCTCCTGACGAGCATTCGCCTGTATGCCGCTCTGTGCAATCGTCAATCTTTGCTGGTTGCTCATCGCTTGTGCCTGCAGACTCTGCATTTGCGGAGTCATTCTTGCTGGAGGGTTCGTGGCATGCGTTAGACGGGCAATGGCAGCCGCTTGAGCTAGATTGGCCGCACCTGGGCCTTGATTACCGGACACAGTCTGTAGTGGTGTACTAGCGCCCGTGTTGGTCAGTGATGATGGAGGGACCTGGTTGCCGGGAGATTCGCGCAGCAAGGATGGCATGGCGGGATCTGCTGGGAGGGACCCGTCGTTCTGCAAGTCCCGCAATTTTATATCGAGACGCTTGACGTGGCGGTCCATCTGCAACTGTTACTGCACGTCCTGCAAAATAAACAACATGTGGCGACTTACCAGGGCAGCGGCCTTCTCAACAAGGCCAATCTTCTCTTCCTGCAGAATCTGCGCTTTCTCATATTGCTGCATGATGAGTTTTGAATAGGGTTCCTCTTTCGGGTTCTGCACAAGGCTCCCGTTGAGCTTGATGAACTTTTGCAGGCTGCTGTCTCGAATGTTGATTGTGTTCCTGCACTCCTGGATCTGCTGGTCTTTTGCTTGGACCTCTTCGTAGAGATGTGTAATTTCTGCAGGCAGATTGGCGACTGCGGGACATCAGCACTGGACTGTATAGAACGACTTGCAGCGGGCAAGGCCATGCCTATCCTGCTATTTGGTGGCTGCTTTTCGCTCCATCTGCCCCGATGAGAGGTGGATGAGCCACAGAGATCACTTGATTGGACTGTTGTGAGGAACAGAGAGGTAGGATAAGGTCAAATCGATGCAAGTCCTATGCCTGCTACGTCATGCGAAATGGAAACGTACCATCATGAATGAACTGCTCCAGCACCGTTGCTGGGTCTTCTGCGATGGCCATCTTGCTTGCCCTTGGTTTCTTTGTATGAGGCGGCGATTAATCCTACGTGGGAGCAGGAAGGTTGCTGGAAGCTAGTCTGGACGTAGAAGCGTGAACAATAATCAACATGTGTAGCGTCCAGGCGTTGATTCCGTACGGGGACGGCGCAAGCAACGGCTAGGGGCCAGAAAATGTGTCCCGTGGTGGAATTTACGACTGTTACTTTTGATATTCGGCGCGTTTTAGATGGACTTTGATGAAAAGCGATGTTTGACGGTGGTGGTGAGTGAGTGAGCGAGGCCCTCTCTTCAACGTGAAAGTGCTATCACGCAGCGAAGAACTGGCGACCTTACTTTTCTTTCCCTTCTTGAACACTAACACTCGCGCCAACTCTTCTCTCTTTACTCACACACCAACTCCACAATACTCGGCGTTGTCTCTTTGCGCGTCGGCCACAGTTTTACCTGGAGTAAGTTGATGTTGGAGCAGCTTGGCGACCACGGCTAACGCGAACAAGGAACAGATCTTATCGCCCCTCACGTGATACCGCCGCTCGGCTAGATGGCCAATTATCGTCCCAACCGGCGCGGCAATGGCGCGGCCTCGAGCAAGGGTCGCAACCTCAAACGTCGTGATGTGATTTACGACGAGAGCAGCGAGGATGAATACATAGATCCCGATTTTACGCGCAAGGCCAAGCAGGAGTACGACCAAGTCAAGCAGGCGACCCGTGGTGCGAGGCTCTCATTTGCAGCTACCGACAGCTCTGAGCAGAGTGGCTTATCCACATCTCTTCCGCATCTCAACGCTCAGCAGCCCACTGGAAGCGCAACAGCTGGCTCAGAGGACTTTCCCCGCGAGCAGAGTCGCTCGACTTCTACCTTTGGATCGACACCCAAAGCCAGGCCCAGAGCTGATCTAGGAGGCTTAACATCCCGCACTTCATCGGATCCACGGCCAAAGAGGAGTGGCCATAACCACGTGTCTGCAGCAGTCTCGCTTGAACATATCATCGTCGGGAAACGAGTTACCAGAACTCGACAGCCAGCTCCTGTTGTCATCTTTGAGGAGGAAGAGAGCGAGGAAGAGGAAGAGCAGAGTCAGGATTCTTCTCCAGACGACGACCTCATCACTCCTGTGCGGAAATCTCTAGGACGTCAGCTGGTCGCCACACCCAAAAAGCCAACTCCTCGCACCGCTAGAGAATACAAGAAGAGAGAAGAGGGCAAACACAGCCTTGTTTCTGCCCAAGTCTCTCGTGCACACATTGTCCACAAGCCTAGACGACCAAGCCCTGCCTATTCAAGTCCGCGGATCCATCTTGACTTTAGTAGAGACGACACAGTGGATTCCCGTGAGGGAGAAACTGAGCTGCGGAGCACCGACGGTGAAGACGGCGAGCTGTATACTCCAAAGGTCGCTTCGTTCAAGAATAAGGCTAGACTCAAGATACGTCGGGAGAGCCCCCCTGGGAGTGTTCTCTCTTTTCGAGGACGGCACCGTGGGGAATCCCCCCACCCAGAGGAGCACTCTCGCCCCAGTTTCACAAGCCCATTCATCCCAACAGACGACGACGTCCAGCGGTGGAGATTAGAAGGCCCACCAAACGAGCTCGGTTTTCGGAGAAGGAATATGCGGGTACCAGTGTACGGTTCAATGGCGACCAACGGTTACTCGAACAATATTGTTCAGGAGTACCTCTGTAATGACGACTATGATATGCCAGATGCGCCCCTGAATTTTGAAGGATTCAAGCTCATGACCGACCCTGATAAATCGGCAATCATTCGCAAGGAAGCCGAGGAGAATGGCTTAGAGAGACCTAAGGGCTACACTGTGTCCTTTCACTACAACCCACATGTCGAATACCACCATTTTGGTAGCTCGCATCCGATGAAGCCATGGCGTTTAACGCTTGCAAAGCAGCTCATCCTATCTTACGGCTTAGAGTATACCATGGATATTCATGAGCCTCGACCAGCAACCTTTGACGAAATTGCTTTGTTTCACGACCGAGAGTACCTTGAATTTTTGAAGAAGTAAGTACTTATATTTTCCATGGGTGATGAACCCTAGAGATCTGTTCGAACCACTTTCCCTGAAACCTATGGTCATACCTCTACGTAGGTTTACGCAATACTTCCAATCATTGGTTGAAGCAACTCTCCCCCAAAGTTTATCACGAAAACTCTCTTCCCCACACTCATGCTAATCAAATCTAGTGTCACACCTCAAAACGCAAAACCAGACGACGAGGCGCTTCTGTCTTTTGGCTTTGGTGGTGAATCTAACGATTGTCCTGTCTTCGACGGCCTTTGGAATTACGTCTCGCTTTACTCCGGTGCCTCCATCCACGCTGCGCAGAGTCTCCTAAACAAACAGTCCGACATTGCCATCAACTGGTCTGGTGGTCTCCATCATGCACGCAAAAAGATGGCTGCAGGTTTCTGCTATGTCAACGACATCGTCATTGCTATTCAGCACCTCCTCACCGAGCACCAACGCGTCCTCTACATCGACATCGACGTCCACCACGGTGATGGCGTGGAGCAAGCCTTTGAATCCACAGATCGGGTATTTACCTTGAGCTATCATAAGTATGGTAAAGATATCAACGGTTACCCTTTTTTCCCGGGCACAGGCAACATCACCGAAATGGGCCCCACGGACCCGTCCAACCGCGGCAAAGGCCATTGTCTCAACATCCCCATCGACGACGGTATCGACGACAATCAATATTCCTGGCTCTTCAAAACCATTACCGGGGCGGTAGTGCAGAAGTATCGCCCTGAGGCAATCGTTCTCCAATCCGGGGCTGATTCACTCGGTGGCGATCGGTTGGGTAGGTTCAACCTTAACATCAAAGCGCACGGTCAATGTGTCGAGATTGTCAAGAGCTATGGTATCCCACTGCTGATTATTGGGGGTGGTGGGTACACGCCTCGGAACGTGGCTCGAACGTGGTGCCACGAGACGTCTGTCTGCGTAGGCGCTGATCTGCACGACGTGCTCCCCCCGCATATCCCCTACATCCAAGCCTTCCAAGGCGAAGGCAACGGAGCAGGTCTCTTATACCCCGCTCTGCACAATATCCAACACCACGAGAATAAGAACAAGGATAAGGACTTGCAGAAGTTGATTGAGCATGCGATGGAGAATTTGAGATATTTAGAGGCGGCGCCGAGTGTGGTGGTCAATACGAAGGGGTTGACGGAGGAGCAGATTATGCGGATTAGGGAGATGGTGGATCGTGAATTGGAGGAGGAGAGGGAGGAGAGGGGACGGGGGAGGAGGGCAAAGGAGAGGAATACGGGGGGGAGGGGCGAGAGGGCTATGCGGTAGGAGCGAATATATCTCGACGAAGGATGTGGATCTTGGACTCGATTTTCCAATGGATTTGGATTGGGTTGGATTATGGGTCGGATAAAAGAGATGGGCGTTTTGTTCTGTTTTCGACATTTCTCGTTCCCGATCACGGTTTCGTGCTGGATACCCGGCTCCTATTTCATCGAAGACTTGGTCGACATCTTGGGGATATGGATGATGGCTGATGGCTGATGGCTGGTTGGCCGGTTGATTGGACCTAGGCTTATATTCACGATATTCAGTCTTTCGAGCACTTCTGAATAAATCCTTAACAAGAGATGCACAATTGGTAGATAGTTGGATGGTCACTACTCTCCACCATCCTTCTCTTCGCATAGAATGAAATCTACATCTACAAGATGAATTCTCGCTACCTGCCTGGGGAGCAGCTAGGTGTAGTAGAACTACGAGTACCAAAAATGATGCTTTCGTGGACCAACCATACATACCGGCTTGTCCACCGACATACAAGTACACATATCCTATGCATGTACTTGCACATGAGGACAACGTAACATCCCCCCGGTATGAGACCAAACTTCCCAATCTTCTCACTCTCTCCCACATTTCTATTACGAGCCGTTGCGTTTCTTTCTATGTCTCATTCTGAACCCCATCCACGGAAACGGCTGATGCCATCAAACGGTAAAATTCCGCTCCTGTGTATATATTTGGCGTGACTACTTGTGGTGTACTGCATGTGGGTAAGCATCGGATCCCGGATCTTGGATTCTGCACGCTGCACGCTGCACGCTGCACGTCTGATGGATGGATGAGGTAATTTCTGCCAAGCTTGGGGTGTTTGGTTCCTTGTCGTAAAGGTTAGGTTGGACGGATTGAATGAGGTCGGTGACGGTAACTCGGTCAATGCTATGCTTTGGCTGCACTTTCGGAGAAAAGGCGTCTCGCTTCGGAGACATATAAGCAGTAAATCTGGGCTTTGGGTGCCAAGGTCTGTTTGGATTTCTCCGGGGATGGTGGGATTAGTTGTTGGTGCGCTGCACTCTTATTAGAGGTTGTGGATTCGGTGGTGAGGAATCTTGAGGGTCTAGAATTGGATGGAGGATGACGTTTCTTACTTGTTACATACGTACGCTCCAAGGTGCGCAGATATTTTGGTAGTGCCCAGCATCAAGTTTCGCAGATCAGCCTCAGAATTGTGCGATGCGATACCTCCTGCATCATGTAATATCCCAACCCAGCCTCGACCTCCAAGCCACTATACCCAGCTTCACGTTATCAATCCCAAAATCCAGACTCTTGCATGATTCCAATCATGCCAGGTTCAACTTAGTGACAATCTCGACGTCCTTTGTTCCACCAGCCACTCACAGCGTCTCGGAACGTTCCCGGAACCGTTCCGCCGCTTGCTCCGCCGAGGCCGCGGACATAGGATTTTGTCTCCGTGTGCTTAACGTTAGGTGGCAGAATTGATACGACAGAGGGCAAGGCGGCGCTGCGGAACCCGTGGAGTCCTTTATGGAGGACCAATGTGGTGCAAGGCAGGTGTGAGTCACAGCAAAAGGGCGGACGACGGGGATATGGCAAGTTTATGTTGACGTCGGTTTGATTTGATGTACGCTGCAAGGATCGGCCGTACGAACGATTCGTACATGCATACAGTGATCGCAAAGGTCTCTGTAAGAGGGATAGTGCTTCATTCTTCGAGCCTCTCTACTTGTGTTGTTGGAGTTGGATGGATATCGACGCTGACTGATTCAAGTTATAGTGATGTATGAGATATATCTTAGAAGACAGGATGCGTACATCTGCCGAACTTTAGAGTCTTTCATGGTGTTCTGTATCATGTAGTTGATCCGCTAAACAAGCCCCTTGGTAGCATGCCCAGGAATTATTGTAGTAGCCCAGGCAGCAAAGTCATGAGACACGCGTGCTGGCCGTGGAATATCCGCGGCATAGAAAATCTGACATGCATAGCGACGCGTGCAGGGCGTAGAGTCATCTGCTCTGCCATGAATGCAGAGTGAACCACCCAATAAGCTTTATATCCAACCGGGATGGGCTTGCCTGAAGGAAGCTTCGTAAGCACTATTGTGGCCTCACGAACAGATGCGGACGGAGAAGCGTTTATCAGATGGATGGAATCAGTCTGTGGTATGAATGACGCTGTAGGACCGATATTGGGGATAGTTTGACGGCTGAAGCCGACGTTCTTCATGCTTTGACGCCCCAGCTTCTCCATCCTGCATCCTCCACTCTCCACATATATCTTCTTCAAACGTGTGACCCCTGGATTCTGATTCGACTTTCGTCCGCGACAATAAAATCGGAAGAATACGCCACAATCCGATGCGAAAGTCGGCATTTATTCCCTGTCCAACCTCCGACATTGCGGGCAGGGGTTCGCATTCAATCTTCAAAAACGTTCCGTTAGCTTTGAAATCGTTCCGCCAACCCCTCCTTCTCGCGGTGTGACCGTCACATTTGTGCAAACTGTCCACAACCATACACCCATTCAACATGTCCGACGACATCCTGCACACATCGAATTCGCAGGACCGCGTGCAGAAGAGCGGTAGCATCAGTGGCCCGAGCTCGAATCCGAGATCTTGTGTAACCTGTCGCAAGCGCAAGGTCAAATGTGACAAGAAACAGCCATGTTCGAATTGCGTGAGGGCGAAAATTGAATGTATATTTCCGGGGCCGGGGAGAGCGCCGCGAAAGTCGCGAAAGCCACCCGATGGCGAGCTTATGGATAGGCTGAAGAGGCTGGAGGGCATGGTGCACACATTGAATGCGCAGGTCGAGGAACATGAACAGGAAGCCGCGGATCGCGAGAATAAAAATAAGAGTCGGCAGGGCTCACAAGAGGCGTGTCCATCGGGTACACAGCAGGCCTGTCCGTTTGAGGGAGCTCGAAACGCAAGTGTGGCTGTGGATAATAGTGTCGAGGGGCTGGAGAGTCGCTTTGGCAGGCTTGTGGTAGACCAAGGGAGGAGTCGATATATCAACAACAGCTTCTGGGCGAGTCTGAACAATGAGGTATGGCAATTTTCACCCATATGGCTGGACGCATATTGACAATGTGCAGGTCGAAGATCTAAAAGCTATTCTGATCGAGCCCTCGGACGACGAAGACGAAGATCAAGAGTCCCCAGAGGGGAGTTCAAGCTACTCCTTCCAACACCAAGGCTTCATATTCGGATACAGCTCGTCCAGCGTTGACATGCTTTCCCTCCATCCCACACCTGAACGGGCCCGTGCTTTTTGGGAAATATATAAAGAGAATGTCGACCCCTTGGTGAAAGTGTTACACGTACCGACAATCGAGCCTGTTATTGTCGACGCCATGACGCACCCTGAAAAAGTCCCGAAAGGTCTCGAATGCCTCATGTTTGCCGTATACTACGGCGCTGTCACAAGTTTCATGCCCGATGAATGCAAGAATGCATGGGGTGAGGATCGAGATGCCCTCCTCCAAAAGTACCGCTTTGGACTTGAACAGGCACTTGCGAGAGCGAACTTTCTGTTTTGCGACGAGACTGTGATTCTACAAGCGTTTGTCGTATTTTTGATGTTGTTGAGACGGAACGAGGACGCGAGAAAGATATGGACGTTGACTGGCTTGGTCGTGCGCATCGCGCAGACTTTGGGAGTTCATCGCGATGGTACTCACTTCGATCTGCCACCCTTCGAGATTGAGATGCGGAGGAGGCTGTGGTGGCAGGTCTGCATCCTAGATGCTCGATCGTCAGAGGACCATGGATGTGATCCGACCATTGTGGAGGCTACTTTTGATACCAAGATGGTAAGTTACATACAAAAACTTAAATTTCTACAAGCTGACAACTATACAGCCTCTTAATGTCAACGATGTAGATCTGAAGCCAACAATGCTGGAGTTTCCCAAGGAGCGCATAGGATTCACCGATATGACTTTCTGTCTGATTCGATTCGAGGTTGCAAACATGTTCCGACGTATTCTATTTGTTCCACCAGGGCCGGACCGCTGTAACGTGTTCTTCGCCAATCTCACAATCCCACAGAAGGAGAAGTGGATTAGTGATTGCCATCAACGGTTGGAGGACAAATATCTGCAGAATTGCGACATGACAATACCGTTGTACTGGGTTACGGCGACGATTTCGCGACTCGTTATGAGTAAGATGTGGTTGATCGTGTATCATCCACACCAAAGGCTCGATGGAGGTGAGTGTCTCTACGCTGGGTGGCAGCTTGAAGCTAAGGCTAACAATACTTCAGGCGCATCACTTCCTCAAGAAACCAAAGACAAACTCTTCATTACATCTCTAGAGAATATCGAGTACTCTATCCTGTTGGAAACAGAAGCCCGCACTATGAAATGGGGTTGGCTTTTCCGCACTTACGTGCAATGGCACGCTATTGCTTTCCTCCTCTCGGAATTGTGTGTCCGCACCAAAGGCGAAGCTGTTGATCGGGCTTGGCGCGCCATTGAAGCCACTACCGACAGGTGGTGGTTTCCCCTCAATCAGGACGGCAAAAGGATGAACCAGCAAGGATGCTTGTGGAGGCCTTTGCGAAAGCTGATGACCAAAGCACGAGCAGCAAGACAGCGAGAGTTGGCCCTTGAAAAGGCAAGCCAGGCGCTCAAACATGGAGGATTGGTGTTTCAAGACTTCCCACGGATGCTTGAAAGTAGACCGGAGCCTCTATCTATTGACCAACCGAGCCCAGAGAACCTAGACAGGTTGCTCCGTCCCTCTGTACCAAAATTGGGCGAGATGCCGAGTTCAGAGCCCCCAAGTTGGACAGGGAGTCCAGGGACGATGACGGTTCAATCTCCGAAAATGAACGAGATGGACTTCAATGCGCCGCCTCACGAGACAGGCATGCAGAACGACATGGATCCAACCAGCCGTATGCATGCAGACCTAGCGCAAGATTTCCAAGCCGTATCGAGCTTCGGCATGGATATTCTCATCAACGATATCATGGGTGATACATCATATGATACTCTAGTAGACCAACACATGCACAACACCAATGGCGCTACAGCTACAGCTGCTCCCCACCTGAACGCTTTCGAGCAAGCACAGCAACAGCATGTACCGACACAACAGATAACCAGTCCAGGGGTGAATGGCACGACTGATATGAATCGATTTGCCCAGAGCCCGAATGGATTCGACTTCAACGAGAGCCCATCAGGCATGGGAAATGGTGGACCGGATTCCGACTCGCCGGTGCTGGGAGATCAGAATATGGATTGGACAAATTGGGATGACTTGGTGACAAAATATGGAATGGAGAATACGGGAATGGAAGTACCGCCGAGTAATAGGGGGTTGTGGTTGCAGTTTTAAAACATGGGAGTTGAATGGATGGGATTGTTTACGGTTCAGGCTTGCAACTGGACATCGGCCGTTTAATCACACGAATAGGCCGTTTGAAGAAGACGCCGCGGAAAGGGAGTTACACCCGAAACGATGGAACAAAGGTCTGCTCCAGCCTTTGGCCTTGGAATGGCGAAGAACAGAGGGAGGCAAGCAGTGCCCATGACGAGATTGGCAAAATCTTTGATCACGACTTATGATGAAGGGAAGGCGTTACGAGATGTCTTCAATCCTGCCTACTAGGGCACATTGGTATACCCGTGGGATATAATGGCGAAAGGGATATGGTTGCGATGTAAACAATCTGTATTTGTATATACTTACCAAACACCACTTTTCTCTCACCCAGGCTTCGGTCCTTGCAGATCTCTTTCCTACAATGTCGTAGAGGTTAACCTAAGGTGTGCTTTTCGTTATTCGCCAGCTGCCAAGTTGCAGGAGTACCTTGGTGGCACGCATGCTCACGGATCCAGAGTTCACCACCTTTTCGCCTTCAGCGGAACATGCAGTGTCGAGTCGTGAGAAACCGGATAAGGAAAATCATGTCTTTTCACGTATAATGAGCTTTGGAATACAGGGAGTCGTGTTCTATTGGAGATGAAAAGGTGCTGGAATACCACGCCTAGCAGTAATATTCGGCCCAATACTGGGCTTACGAGCCCACTTGCAGCCTTGCATCAACACCTGCACCTATGTATACCAACCAGCATACAAATATCCATCGCTACTCCCCCCATCGATCCACTAGCCCAAACCCTATCAAGACAATGATGCATCGGGCTAATCACCAAACGGGTAAGCCGCATCACGTGCCGCCATGAACGACATGGCGTGCCGATAACATGAGCTTATCGTCAATTCGCGCGTATTGTCGGCCTTGACGCCCTGGAAGCTCGATGGAGGGGAAGGAGACGTCCATAGCGATCGGTTTGTATATACTGTGTTGGGTGCGCTTCTCAGGAGGGGCTTTTTAAATTCCTCAGCCTGCAGCTTCAAGTGAAAAGTTTACCTGGGTTTCTTGTGTGGAGGGGTGGGGGCTCACTTTGCACCGTAAATCGCTGTCCGCCGGTTTCGCATCTGGTCCTCTGCGTAAGGGTCAAAGTAGCGGGGATATCAAGACCAAGCCCAGGAGCAGTGGATTGGATCGCAAGCGATTGTGTGGACATGTGATTGGAGAGTGAAGTGCTCGCCTTTCGCTTTTGAGCTCCACTTCTGCAGGGTGTTTGTGGGGATTTTTTCCTGCTGCCGGGACACGTGGAGACGTGTTCATGGAACGGGCGAGGATTTAAAGATTGGTGTTTTCGCTGTCTGGCGAGCAAGGGTTTGCGGGTTTGTGCAGACTTTGAGCGACGGGTTAAAGATTTACTTGTGCGATTAAGCTGGGCAATATTGGTTTTGGAGATTGAAAGGACTAAAGGAGAGTTTGGATAGAGGCAAGTAATTGAGGGAGAAAGAGGAGTTGCGAATATGTCGGCTTCGACACCAACGCCGCAAGACGCTGGTCTTCCTCCACCACCTGGAACTACTTCGTCCACGCTCCCATCACACCCGATTTCGACCAGTTCCGCTTCCGTCTCAAAATCTTCCACAAAACCAACAGTGCTCCACCTGGGTGACGACATCCGATGGAACCATGCTCTATACACCGACCTCCAAGCCAAATTCAATATTGAGCGAAGCTACTCATTGGGAAGAGAAGAGTTTAAGAAGGCGCTGAAGGAGAAGAAATGGGGAGATTTTGTAGCCATGTATCGCCCGTTTTGGAATACGGGGGGTGAGATGGGAAATTGGGATCCAGAACTGATGTGCGTTGCCTAATTTTCTTAGAATGGGAACACAGTGACTATTACACGAACAGACAAACGGGGCAGTAAAAATACCTAGCTAACAATAATGATAGATCATTACTCCCAAAGAGTTGTAAGATATATGCCAGTGCCGGTGCAGGTTTCGACTGGGTGGACACAAAGACAATGGCAGAACATGGTATGCTTCTCTACTACGCCCGACCTAAAAACGAACCCTCTATAAATCTCTCCTTTCCAGAAGCCCCCAATGGCTATCAATTAACCTTCTCCTAGGCATCACATACTGCAACTCGGCCCCCGCCTGCACCGAATCCGTAGCCGACACCGCCATCGTCTTCATCATCTCCGCCTTCCGCGCAATCCCCTGGTCCTTCCTCGCTGCGCGCTCCCTCTCTCCCCCCAAATTCGTCGACGCAAACCAAAACATCGCCGCCGTAACACACAACCCCGCCGGCCACATTCTCGGCATCGTCGGGCTCGGCAAAATCGGCTACAGAATTGCGCAAAAGGCGAGTTTGGCATTCGATATGAAGATCTGGTACCACGATGTGGTGAGGATGGAAGATAGAGAGGAGAGCGTGAGCGTGAGCGCAAAGTGGTGTCCCACGTTGGAGGAACTGCTGCAGGGGGCGGATTGTGTGGTTCTTGCTACACCATTTAATGGCGCGGTTCTGCTCTCAACGGAGCAGTTCAAGCAGTTCAAGCGCGGATCGCGACTCGTTAACATTGCACGAGGAAAACTGATTGATGAGCCTGCGCTTATTATGGCTTTGGATGAGGGTATCATTTCAGCGGCGGGGTTGGATGTGCATGCTAATGAGCCACATGTAAATGAGGACTTGGCTAAGAGGGAGAATGTCATGGTGCTGTGTCATACGGCAGGCGCGAGTGTGGAGAGCCATGTGGGGTTTGAAAGGCTGGGGATTGAGAATATATTGAGCTATTTTGAGGGAAAGGGGGCGGTTACTCCAGTCAATTTGCAGTGGTTAAAGGAGAAATAGGGTAGCGGTCGTTGAGAGGCTTGTCTATAGATGACTAGATTGAGGGAGTGAAGAGGTACATAGGAGAGTAGCTGTTGTGAGTCAAATCCGAGTCTTGCTTTCATTCCAGTAGTCAAAGATGGCTATAGGTGGATTAAATATGCATCCTGGACGCACCCATCGCTTATACAGTTAATCTTGGCAAGCCTTGCGTCAGGTCCCAACCATATGCCATCTATCATTCGCCGTCTTGCGCCAATCTGGCTTACTATTGGCGTGCTCGTCCGCCAGTAGTTCGTAAGTACTGATCACGGTAGGGATCTCATGGTCGCTTTCAACTTAGGTATGTACAGGTACACGGATTGAGGGCCTGTAAAAGGATGTGGCGATACCAGTCATGACATTAGGCTATCCCTAATTCTGCTTGATATGGAGCCATAGACATATGCCTCTATATCGTCCTCAAATCTCTAGAAAGGATTCTTCATTATCTGAGAAATTGAGTGACTGCACCATCTTCGAGGCTTGAACGACAACCACTTCCAGACTGTCAGTTCTGAAAGTACCCAAGAGTCCCTCCTTTTCTAAGAGACACATGGCTAGCAGATTGTAGATGAAGCGAGATGAGGGAGGAATGCGGAACTCTTGAGGTGCCTTCCTCAGCGCTGGGTTGGCAAGGATTGGAGTCGTTGATCCATCTTTGTGTCCAGTGAGATCCGCTTCCATCGTTCATCTGTCAGACTCGGTGGTTTTGATTCATTATCTACTTTTGGGTTTCGTGGATTTGGGTGAAAATACTGCTGATTGAGTCGAAATCCCGTGTCAAATCATGACAAAAGTCACTTGCCATGGCGTCAGTTCGCTGCTGTGTCACTCCAATTGCGACTTGGAAATGGTATCAAATATTGAGTCGCTATCCTATATTGAGCAATTTTCTCTCGACCCACTTCCAAGGAGCAAGAAACACAACATCCCCATTCTCCGTTGTCGGAACAATTCTTATTCTACTGCCCCCAGGCAATACGTTGTGTCTCTCGTCAATGATTTCAAAGTCCTTTGCTCCGTGTTACAGTAGTAGCGTTCGAATCGCCAAATAGTTATGGCTCAACTCAGAGTCCTTCTTCAATTCAGACTCATGGTTTCGATTTATATGGAGTGGTGATTGTCCCCCAAATGGGGGAAGAAAGCGAAGTTCTCTGCTCATGTCCCCTTTGCTGTTGCCAATTTGATTTGGGTTGACTCCACGGTTAAGCAAGATACACGCTGCCCCGTAGTCTTCACATCGCACTGTTATCTGTAATGGAGTAGCCTGGAAGCAGAGAGGCCCGGTATGAGCCCATAACGACAAAACCATTTGATCATACAATCCCTTCCTTGACAAACTTGTCCATGCTCATGGAAGAATATGGTTGGTATGAGCAGGTCTCTTCGCTCCGGTACCAATGTTTGCAGAGCCTTGACCGCATCGAGGTCATGACTATGTAACGGCATTAGGATGTTCCGCGATTCGGGCTTCCCTGCTTCCCAATTTATTCTTTTCCCAACCGTCACCCCGGCAAGAATACCAAGACTATTCTCTTGGAAAAAAAATTCGCTATGGCATAATGTCCATCTAAGAGTAACCAGATCAAGGCAGATATATTCCAATAGCCTCCGTTGTGGTCAATCAAAGCTGTGGGATGCACGGTGGTGTACTTTTGAGGCAAATTTATCCTGCCTAATCCGGAGTATGTTCCCCGCTGTTCGCGTCTGAAGGACTCAAAAAGATCCGAATGGGCACACTTAATATATGCGTCCCAGATTTCACGAGATTCTAGAAATTCGGATACCCATATCGAAGGTGCAATCCAGGCAACGAGCAGGGGATAATGTTTGCTATGTAAATTGTATATTCTTTCGGAAAGGCAGGAACTTGGAGATGTCGACATTATTTTCTTCAGGAAAGTGTTGCGAACGGATGAATCATCGAGTGCAAAGAAAGACACAGGGCTTCTCAATATCCGAGAGGAGAAAAAAATACTCTCTGACGGTATAATGAGAAAGAGCGGCCCTTTGATCGAGTTCCTCATAGTTTTGTGGCTGGTCGATGTTATAATGTTGGCTGGTGTGATGAGACTGTACACCTGTGCGTGGAATGTTGGTATCTGTTATACGAATCAGACATCCCATGATTTCTTGGAGCGTTATTGCATCGAGAAGACCCAAGGGGTGGGCCGAATTCCATGGAGCATGCTCTTGGTGTGTGATCAAAGACGCAAGACAATGGGATGATATGTCGGAGGAGAGAGAAAGGTCATTATGTCCGCAGATGCAGATCAAGGCCATTCTCGTCAAAGGCCAGTCATTTTCCGGAATAAGCTGCAAGATCCGAACACATATGTTGTCCGATGTTTCAGGAAGCGACTGCAGCATCGCTTCGATATTTTCCACGGACTGGAGAGATTTAGCACATTCCATGAGATCGATTTGACATTCAGCCCAACGGAACCTAGGCTAGTGAGTGATACATTCGACCGAGGAAGTTGAACGAACACTTAGATGCCCTTAACTCCTTTCGCCAGAGCATCAATGGCCTCTGTCTTAAGCCCCGTTGGCCAACGCGAAAACCGTCGCTTCCCAGTCACTTTGCTTTCGGCATATTGGCGAATGTCTGCATCCACTCGCGGATCTGACATATCTATGGGAGAGGAATATGGCTCCAAAGTATCGGCAATGTCCACGTAATTACGGCTAGAAATAACAATGTGAATCTTTTCGAATTCCGGCCTGGTGCAAATTTCGACTGGTAGACTCAGTAAATCTTCCCTGGTGTCGACCTCATCAATAGTATCTAGAGTAACGTAGAGCATATCTAATTTCTTAAGAAATGTGACCAGGACGCCCTTCAACTGAGTAAGGGAGAGAAGGTGGCCTTGGCGGAATAGGTCTGAGATTTCGGTGGGTAGGTATAGCAGCCGTCGACAGAGCTGGCTCACGACCCAGTTCACAAACGCCAGTGGGGCATCCTGGCGATGACGGTAAGAAAAGTAGTAGTAGATAGAAATACAGACTCTTCCTTGTTGGGCTTTGCAGTGCAGCGTCTGCTCCGCCAGGAACGACATAAGAACGGTTTTACCAGAGAGCTCGTAATTTGCCAGTCAGCCATTTTCGCCAGCAGGGTAAATCCAAGGCCCAAAGACAAGTCTTTGGCTGCTGGAGCCGCTGGGCCTCGTTGTGGGTAGCAGTTGGGTTGACCGATTGATTACTCTCCAGCCACTGTATTATCCGTGATTGTTATGTATCGTTTGAGAGCCCTGCGAATACTGTAAGCTCCTTGCTCGCTTCGCTAGGGTCATACAGATATGACATCGATGTACATACCGGGGAGGGAGCTTTCAAAAAAAACTCGTTCATAAGTATTATGGTATGCTGATACGCACGCAACTTCGTTGATCAAGGTGAGTGAGATGGTTAACTTGTGCTCGCTGATCTCGCCAATCAACTTTCTTGCTCGACTGCGTTCCTTCAAGCTCTAAATCAGCGCAGTCTTGAGGCGCTTGCTTTTGCTGGCTTGTGTCTGGTTGGGCGGCTCAAACGTCAGCCCAGCGAGCTCTTTAGACAGATTGTCAACGGTAACTCTGCATCCATTTACAGCACCATCGACTCTGTCCAAGTTCTTAACTGTATCGGGGAAGTCGCCGTCTGTGTCCGCAAGGAACTTCGGCTCCTCGAGCACCGCCTTGAGTGAGGATAGCTCCACGATTATGTGTCGGAGGTCTTTAGGAGCATCGTGCGCAGCTTCGATGATGGACTTGCACTTGCACTTGCTGATGAGTTTTGCTATTACATGACTGTGAGAGCACCAGCAGCGATTCCGAATACCTCAGCCATGGCATGTGGGAGATGTGATGGGTATCTGGGGGGCGACTCGAAGGGGCACAAGGTGAAGAATCAGAATAAGCAAGGCGAGGCAGAAAGCTACAGATCCAGGGTTGGGAACTAATACGAGGATACCTCGTCAAATTATTGCCTCAGGTTGTGTCCCAGCCTCGTGCCACACACTAACGCAGATTATATATGTTGTACCCTTTCAATTTGGAGTGTTCCCTGAAACCTCTCGCCAGGAGTGCAAAATGATGACAGAGATCGGTGCTATTCTCCTTGCCTATTCATGCATCCTGAACATCGATGACAGTGTCTTTCGATGTCGCCGCCGACTTTTCCACCCCCGTTTCCTCATTCTCCTCTGATTGTACCCTACCAATAGAAATTGTTCTGGCCAAATCCTCGTTCTTCTTTGCCGCTCTTGAAGCCTCCACAATACTCTTGATATTTGGGTGGCTCAGTCTCTGATTCTCGCCCCCGGTTACCCTCTGCTGTTGTCCTCCTAATCTCATCTGCATACCCTCTTCTGTCGACAACGTTCTATTTACTCTCGCAGGCTCAAACTCTCCACCCTCTCCTTCTCTCTTCTTATTCTTTAGCTTTGGACGCATCCAATGCCAGAGTGCTCTCGTTTTCTCCATCCAAAGGCGGTAGCCCGAGTCGGTGTTGAGAAATCCAATAAGTAGGAAGAAGGGTACACAGACAGTGGCCAATGTGACCCCAAAGGGCCAGAATTTAGAGTCAGTCGACATATTCGTCATGCCGTAGACGGAAGTTACAAAGGTCAAGGGAACGAAAATCATGTTGACTAGGGTAAGAAGCTTGATGTTTCGCCCTTGCTGCACAGTGATGTCGGATAATTCTACAGACTTCCTGGATTCTTGAATGCTGGTTCCTGAGAAGAGCTGGTTTTGGAGCGATGCAATTTCCACTCGACGCTCGTTATTTTCGCGCATTAGCTGGCGGAGCTCTTTCATTTCGCGCTCGAACTGTAATCGAAGAGCGCGTAGACGGCGCTTCCAATGGTCGTTTCGCGGCGATTCTTCGAAGAGAGGCCAGATGGTTTTGCTAGTGCCATCCCATATATCATCTGTGAAGGCGTCTTCAAAGGCATCAACCATGGCTTTGATGCTGTCATTTACGTTGCCTATAAAGTTGTTATCAGATGGACAACAGTGGTTTATATAAAGGGGGAACTGACCTAAAGTTTGATGACTCCAGAAATAACGGCGGGTCCATGTGAACATTTTATCCTCGAACAAGCGCTGATCGCGCATCTCCGCATCGAATATGAAGTCGAGAGGCGGGGTGATGAGTTTTGTGATAGCAAGATATATTGCATCATATCTTTTCCTCGCATCTCGATATTCTGTCAACAGAGCATGGAGGAAAGCCTCTGGTCCGTTGAGGTATCGATGTTCAGATTCAAACGTATCGGTAGAAGCTCTCCAATCGGGGAAGCATTCTACTACGAGTACCTGCCACGGCGACCAAATGTTCTGTACCCATCCATACTTCGTCTTAGCTCGTCGACCCTTGTTTCGTATTCGACGTGGATTATCATCGTAGAGGGCTAGTGCTACCGTGGCGCTGCACCGAGTGAGAGGAATGTGAGCATCAGTCGTGACTTTATCTCTATCTGCAAGTTGCCATTGCATGGGCTTACAGTCTTCGCCGATGATGGTGTAATATTCGAAGTTGAAGAAGAAGGTCTTCTGGCGTCGAGGATCAGGACTGAACGCCCGATGCATATGAGCAGAAGATGATTCAATTTGTACAAGATGCTTGAACAACTCATCCATATCGAATGTTCGGTTCATTGTCAGATGTAAAGCCCCAAACAGAATGGGTGATGGTTCTCGAGCGATAGTGATTCGCCCGACCGCTTTCTGAGCTTGGCAGTTGTCGCTATTGATATCTTTGATCGCGTTCCATATTTCCGCGGCTCTTGACATGGTGTTCTCATTTCCACTCATTTCCATCATATTCGCTCGACCATCTGGACCAATTTCATACACTTGGTAGTGGGAATAGTGGCTTCTATCCTGAGCAATGCCAGGTCGCATAGGAAATAGATGAGGGTCTTTCAACCGCCATCTGTCCGTAGTAAACAGTGCAGATAATATTTCTCTCCCATGCTCATCCCATGTGTGCTTTTTCAAATGTTCCCGCAAGTGTTCATGGTCATAGGATTGCGCTGGTAGTTGGGCAGAGACAAAGTAGTCATCATCTTCATCTTCACTATCATCAGATAAGGTGGAAGAGTCTGCGAATGCTGTGTCGATGTGGCGATCTTGATGTGTTGTTTCTCGCCGAAGATTCGGTGTGTTGATCGATGGGCCGAAGGATCCGTTCGATATTTCTATGCTTTTCAACAGCGCGTCATGGGACTTTTGCAAAGTGTCGAGCTGTTTCCGTAGCTCTTCAACGCTCATCGTGTGGATTTCTCCTCCCAGATATCAAGTCTCCTATGTTTTGACAGGAGGTAAGTAGACATATAGATAATAGAAGTGAGGAGATGTGCGAATGTGGGATTCGGAGGTTGAGGCTCTTTGGCCTCGCTTTGGACACGCTTAGGCGGAGATGCACCCGGCGGACCCCACACTAACCCAACAAGACATCAGTGTCTGCTTGGAAGCCCTCTTGACCAATGTGCGCAGATGCCAAGAGTAGTGTACATCCGTCCGATCTCTTTCCCATGGATCTGCCACAGAACCATAAGGGAATCAGCGTCAGCTGGACTTTGGCTCACCGCCTTTTAGGATAGCGAACGGACAATTTTTCATCTGATCGCTTTAATACTGTAATAGAGAATTCGACATGGAATCAACTATCAAGCCACATGTTGGATGTTTGAACAGCAGAGTTCGAACAGTACGAGGTTCAGAAATGTCAACCGTGAGAGGGTACCAGCCTTACTTGATCGAGTCCAGGGTTTATGATGATTTAAAGAAGCTCCCATCCAGTGAAGATGTCAAGATCTAACAATTCAAGTATACAAGCGCCTTGTGGGCAGATGGTATTCCCTCGGTAGAAAGGGCATGTTCGCAGCAGAACGAAACCCTTGGCGCAGTTGCGCACGGCGGATATCCGGCTAGGTCTAACCGCATCGGGAGGATCCAGAGGAACCGTCACCATTCTAACCTTCTCTCACGAGTGAACACCTTCCAGGGAAAGTCCAACATGTCCTGCTCACCTGCATTATCTGAAGGCAATTAAAATGTGGCCACATGCACTTTGGAACTTTCCAGACGTTTTCACCCCCAACCACCTTCCTGATTCGTACGACTCCGACCCGATAAGCTTAACCAGACCTCGACACTAAAGCCTCTCCATCACCACTGCAACCTCCCAAGCTTTCTCAACTGCGGTCACCAACTCATCGGAACCATGCCTGCATTTTCACCCACCGCGTTGACCTGGTACGGTATCCTCGCGCTCCTAGTCGCGGTCGTTTATCAACAGGGCCCGGCAGCTATCCTGGACAAGGTGCTCCCCGATACAGGCCTCTTCATCAAAATAATACAGAATGCATTCTCGGATACACATTGCTATGTTTCAATCACAACACTGGATTCTAATTTGCCGCACGCGGAGTGCTTTAGCGTGGCCGGAGGAAAATTCACCAGAGTTTTTCTCGACGACACCAGTTTTGCTGTGATCAAGGAGAAGAGGACTGGACACGTGATTCCTGGTTTATGGGATGGACATGGGCATCTGCTGCAGTATGGAGAGTTGTTGGACTCGGTGGATCTGTTTGGGGCTGCCAACATGGATGAGGTGAAGAGCAAGATCGTCGAATACAAGAGAAACCATGAAGAGGCTGGAACAAAAGAGCAGTGGCTCAGGGGTGTTGGTTGGGACCAGGCAAAGTTCAAGGGTAAATGGCCTGTTGCCGTGAGTCCTACAAGTTTAACGCTACGTACGCATTCACTAACAAGGAGAAAGTCAGACTTGGAAATCAACAAGGAGTTCAAGGATCAGTATGTGATGCTTGATCGAATTGATGTTCACTGCGTTTGGGTCTCTAACAAAGTGTTGTCTCTCCTCCCCTCACCACTTCCAAAGGTTGAAGGCGGCGAGATTCCGGCGAAGGGTGTTTTCTGTGACAATGCCATGGACATCGTTATGAAATACTACCCCAAGCCTAGTAATCAAAGGAAGGCCAAGTTTGTCAAGGATGCCATATGGGAGCTCAACAAAGTTGGGGTGGTAGGCATGCATGATGCCGGAGTGCTCCCCGAGGACATCAAGCTTTACCAAGAGTTGGTGAAAGATGAAGATTGGAGCCTTCGGGTTTACGCAATGTTAGAATGCGAGACTAGAAACACATTCTGCCCAACCGATGCTTCGAAATTCAGCGAGAGGAATGGGAAGTTGGATGTTCAAAGCGTCAAGCTATTTGCTGGTAAAAATCTTGTCGTATGCATACTAGAAACCAACGCTAACTTTGATAGACGGTGCGCTCGGCAGTTGGGGAAGTGCTATGATTGAACCGTACAATGATAAGAAATCGTCAACTGGATCTCTTCTCATTAATGCCACAGCCCTCACCAAGCTCACACAACAATGGGCCCGAGCAGGCTACCAAGTCAACATCCACGCAATAGGAGATCTCGCCAACAAACTTGCAGTTGAAGCCTTCACCGCAGCCTATCCTCTACTTTGTCCAGATCTTACTCCAAAGGAATGTCAGGCGAAACACCGCTTCCGCATCGAACACGCCCAGATTATCCACCCCGAGACATTGCGTATCATGGCTGATATCGGTATCATTCCCTCTATCCAGCCCACCCACGCAACGTCTGATATGCACTACGCAGAATCTCGACTTGGACACAAGAGAATGGAAGAGGAAGCCTACCTTATGCGCAGCCTTCTTCCTCTGCGACCTATACTTGGTTCAGACTTTCCTGTAGAACCTGCCAACCCCTTTGCTGGTATCTACGCTGCGGTTACCCGGCGCTCACCACAAACTGGACTTGACGCAAATGGTGGAACGACCGGCTTCATTCCAGGTGAAACTATCACCCTTGAAGACGCGCTTGAGGGATTCACTAGGAACGCCGCACATGGTGCCTTCTCGGAAGGCCGCGTCGGATCCATCGAAAAGGGTGCATGGGCTGATTGGGTAGTACTGGACGAATCAATTGAGACCATCGGGGAAGAGGAGATCAGGAAGCTAACAGTTAAGGAGACGTGGATTGGAGGAAAGCAAGTCTATCACAGGGCGGGTCCTATTCCGATGCCATATCGGATGTTTGAAGGACCGGGGGATTTTCGCAAGAAGAATGTGGAGGAGCCCTAAGCCTCAAGACTGCTGTTTTTCCAATATCTTTCAATTTTTTCATCCTAACGATGCTGACCTGTTCCACAACATCCCGCATCTCCGGGACCTCGCACATCTCAGACTGCAAATTCATCGACTGTGGGACCTCCGGGGTTGCGGAGGGCATGGGTCATGGGCCTATCGAGGATAGGCTAACGACAGATCTTATACTTCTCTAACGTGATTCATATAGACTTCTCTCTACATCCCTACTAATTCATATTTGTACCCTTGACTAAGGTCCCGCAAATAGCTTAGAGCGCGGGATGTTTGCTGTCAATTATTTTCGAGACGACCATCACGGTGCTCAAATGTACACTGACCAACGGCAGATTGTTGATTATGCGGGTTCGTTGACGCCATTTTCACTTTTTGATGATCGTGTGTACATTTTGTCTTATAGCGCTTTTTTGTCTGTCGGCTTTCTTTGGGCCGTCACCCTTCACATCTTCACACAAGTTCACTGCAACTTTTCCCCATCACCATGAGTCCATACATATCCTCCTGTCCAACGCTCCACTCTCCCTTTCCAAACCATCAACCACCCCGCTCCCACACTGACTCAATACTGCACAAAAAACGGCCAGATAGTCTAATGGAAGGGCTCGCATCACCCACCCCACCCGCAATGACCACCTCACCCTCAGTACGGGTTCTCATCGACGAAATAATCGACATATATCACGCACTGAGCTACCTCCCAGAGCTAGTCCCTGGCCCACAAGTCAATGCACTCCTCACCCGCCTCGTAAATCTCTGCATCGAACCCTACGATTCGTCCTTCACGGCCCAAATCTTCGAAACGCCCGGAATTTCCACGCTATACAAGCATCTGAGGCCCATGTGTGCGGAGGCAGAAGCGCATCTTGAAATGCACTGGGCGCAGCACATCATCTCCACCGCTTCTCCAACCGTGGCTCAGATCCCCGCTCTCCACTCTAAAAAGGGAAATGGGAACGGAGATGCAGAACTCGGGTCCCCAACTTCTCTTCTGCACGCCTTTCCTTACTACGACAACTACATCGATCTCACGCGTCTCGAAGGTAGCATCCTGGAAGCCTTCCTCCCCTCCTACACCTCCTCAACTCGTCCTACCGCTCCTCGTAAGATTCTGTTCATAGGATGTGGGCCACTGCCCTTGACTAGCATCTGCCTCTTAGAGCGCTACCCGGAGACGACAATCCACAACATCGATCGGGACATCACCGCATTAGATACCGCTCGCAAACTAGCCGGTGTATTGGGAGGAAGTGTGGAGCAGCGATTGACGTGGGCTTGCGAGGACGTTGGTGTGAGCAAGACTGTCAAGAACTGCGTTGCGAAGAAAGAAGATTGGCGGCCGTTCGACGTCGTGTTTTTTGCGGCACTGGTGGGCATGGGCACGGAGGAGAAGGTTAGGATGTTGGAGCTGCTGGCGAAGAGGTTGACGCCGGGGACGTTGGTTGTGGTGAGGAGTGCGAGGGGTTTGAGAGGCATGTTGTATCCTGTAAGTTCCCAAGAGTGGGACGGTTTACTGGAGCCGGGAGGGAAAGCTAATGAGACATTTCCAGGTCTTTGAATTATCGGGTGAGCTGGAGAAGAGCGGATATGATGTCCTTGTCGAATTGCATCCCTGGACGAAGGTCGTCAACTCAGTCGTCGTGTTGAGAGTGAGGGAGCGATGAAATCAGAGATGTGAAGGCAATTGCATCCAGCGGCGCAGTCGAGATGAGAGACATGGGGGTCAAAAGTGGTTTTTGAGCTGTAAGGGGTGGAACTGCATTGCATAGAGATATCCAAAAGCATGTTGCAATCCAAAAGTCATATGTTTAAACGACTTCAACAGGTCCAAGACTCGCTAAGCCAAACACATCCGGAATATTGGTGGTGAGGGTGGAGTATCCAAATCCTTGTTCAACCTGTTCCAATCCCCGAGTGAACACAAAAGGTCTACAAAAGTAACAAATCTATAGCCTCAATAGGTCTTGATATTGATATGAACGCAACCCAGACAACGTGAAGAAACCCAACTTTAACCTAGTAAGGGCGATACACAGCCATGGTGCAAGCCTCATACTGGAATGGGCGGTGATGAGAAAATAGTACTCTCATCCTCATCCAACAACGACGTGATATCCTGTGTCGAGAATCCAAATTCCCAAAGCGAACTCGTAGACTTCTTGGTGGGTATCTTAGAAAGTATTCCTTTCGATGATGTATGAACAGCTGGTATCCTAGAAAAAACCAAATTCGCTCGACGTTGTACCGCCGGCCTCTTAGATTGTGGCAGTTCCAGCGGTTGGGCGGATGCTTTTCGCTTGAGAGCAGGCGGGGGTGGCCGAGAAGTGGCCGGTTTTCCTTTCGTTTTGTTGAGCCATGGAAGCTTTCCAGGCGACTTTTTCGGTGATCTAAGACCAAAGATCGTGTCTTCTACATCGGTCCACGATACTCCCGCTGGGAGCCTCTTGGAAGGCTTTTCTAGATCACATCGATTCACTTCTTCATAGGCCTTTGGTGGCTTGTAACATGTCTCTAGGCCATAGGACATGGCTTTCTTCGCGAATGGTCTGGATGTGCCTTTTGCAGCAGTGCATTCTGAGTTGATGTCTCGTGCTATCTGTGAAGCGCTATCGAGGAAGTCGTCCCATCCATCCAGCGTCACTGACAACGGAGCCACATCTGGCTTTGGTGCGGTAGGGAATGAGTCCGACTTGGACGCAGGTAGACTAGGGCGCTTGAATGCTGGGCTCTCTGTTGATTTCTTCGCTGTGTTTGGCGCTGGTTCAAGCACCCCATTAGGCTTGGCGTTCTCTGTAGACTGGCGCGATGTCGTAGATATCACGGGAACAGCCCGTGAAGTGTCTGCTTGCGGTTTCGGAGGCCTGTAATTGATGGAAACGCGGACTGGAAATTGAAGTCTCCGGAACAGGCAATTTTCTTGGTTCTTGTACTTGGAAGACAATTCTACTCTCTTCAGGTTGATCTTCGTCCCGGCATCATATCCATCCAAAACCAAACAATGCAGACTATCCTTGTCCACTTGCAAGACTTGCAGATGAGTAGTCTTTGCAGGCTTGCTGTTTGTATCTTTGGTCTGAAGCGGAATTACCACACAACCAACTTTGAGACGCAATCTATGGGGCGGCAATCCACGTGGATTCAGCTTGTGGAGAAGGGCATGAGCAGGATCCCACCGAGAGGTGTCCAAGGAGGCATCTTGCGAAAGCAACTCAAGCAAAGGGCCCGGTAGCCGTTTGAGTGTAGGTTCAATCGCCTTGTCAATTGGGCCATGCAATCGAAGGAAGTTGGGGTCATCCTTCGCCGCCGTGTGACGTAAAAGTGCTGGGCTTGGCGCTGACGGTGCTGGGAGCTGTGGTGGAGGGAGCACAGCCGTGGCTTCTTCTATCGAGTCTGACATGACCAAGTCATGCGCCTCAAGAAGTGTGTCATCGTCTACATCGCTGTCAATCCAGTGGTCTCCGATTGCAGGTATATCCAACGCGGAGGGCAGATCCGCAATATCGTCGTCGTCGTCCCAGGGCTCTTTCTCCAGATCCTCGGCAATCATCCTAAGGCTTTCTCTGATTTCGTCCTCCTTCTTCTTGTCTTCTGCCTCTGTTCCCTTCTTATAGCCCAAGAATGTCTCCATCCCCTTCTTCATCGCCGCCTGTGTGTGATTGTATCCAGCCATCTGTGTCGCCAATCCCACCCCGTTTCGCTGCCTTGATTCCCTCTCCCGGCGCTCCTGCTCTTCACGCTTTTGCTTGGCGGCCTTGCGCCGCTTCTCTTGCTCGCGCACTCGAGTCGCGCGTTGGTCAAGCTCGGCGTCGCGTTCGAGCTGCCGCTGTTGCCGCTCCGAGAGTCGCGAGCCGTTCTTCTTGTATTCTCGTTTTGCTTCGGCGGTGGTTTGGACGATGCGCCTGGGCTGGATGGCCATGGTGGGCGTAGGTGGGGAGGTGGTGCCTTGACGGTGGCGCCTGTTTGGTGATGTCGTTCGCCGTGGCCTGTGCCATCCCGGAGTCGGCCCGAGGAAAACGCGAACGCATACGCGAACGCACGTGACATTCTTCTTCACCCCATCAGTGATGGTGAAAGAACGGCAGGTCCGTCAGCCCTACTCACAATGGGCTGTCTCTCAGCATATAACGTGCATAACATGCAACTACATGCACTCTCTCATGTCCAAGTCATGCATTTTGCATCACTCGGGCCAACTGACTCGTGTAAGATTTCTCCGCACTCCGAGCTTCCGCGGTAAACTTCATCCCACACGATGGGTGACTCGCTAATGACTCCACACGTCCCCAGACTTCTTAAGCCCAGAGTCTTCGCATCTCGGCACCGGGAGCCGTCCGGATTCACGCAGGCAGGCACACGCGGTCAACCCCGCAATTCTAGCTGCAGCCACCATGAGGAGCTGCAGCTTGGTAGCTAGCATGAGCTGTCTGAAAAGAGTTCAGAGGACGCGTGATTTCCACAAGATTCACGTTGTTTGTGGTTGCTTCATTATCGAGAAACCGTGACGCGTTTCCCAAGCTCTGATACTTCTGTTCACTGAGGCCATACACATCAAAACAGCAAGAACAATGGCGTTTGCACTTAAGGGCGTCGCATACATCACCGGCGCAGGCTCAGGTACATAACATTCCTCACAGTCACCCAGTATTCATATCAGCGCCGCCTAACCCTCACCAGGAATTGGCCAATACACAGCCTATGCCCTCGCAAGACAAGGCGTGCGCTCCTTTGCGCTGCTGGACCGCAACCCCGTCACGGCCACCGTCACCAAACTCAAGAAAGACTACCCTGACATCGCAATCGAAGAGATCGCCATGGATGTCTCCAACGAAACGGCCGTGGACGCCAGTATCGCGCAAACAGTGAAGGCATTCGGCCGCATAGACTACGCGTTCAACAACGCCGGCATCGGCGGCACGCTCAAAACCACAGACCAAATCCCGCTCGACGACTTCCAAAAAGTCCTATCTGTGAACACGACGGGAGTGTGGCTCTGTCACCGCGCTCAAATCCGCCAGATGCTCAAACAGGAAAAACTGCAGGACTCACCAAGGGGGTTTCGCGGATCGATTGTGAACTGCGCTTCCATGTACGGCCTCATCGGTCCCACTCTCACCGTCCCCTCCACCGCATACGCAACTTCCAAGCATGCCGTTGTTGGTCTGACGAAAGCCGACGGCATCGCCTTTGCTGGGAAAGGTATTAAGATCAATGCGATTTGTCCTGGATATGTGGCTACGCCCTTAGTGCTGAGTTCTATGAGCTCAGATACGAGTTCGGGAAAGAGTGTAATGGAGGTCGAGAGGGAGAAGGTGCCATTGCAGAGGCTGGCCATGATGGAAGAGATTGCAGACTGTGTTGCGTTCTTGCATAGCGAGGCGAGTAGTTATATGATCGGGGCGACTTTGACGGCGGATGGAGGGTTTACGATCCAGTAGATATGTGGAATCCGTGATGTATTGGAGGAGGCTGATGCGAGCTGTATATATTGATTGCCAAAGTCTTCCAATGTGTATCATACCCTGTTCCTGGTGTGACCTTGAACACGTCAATAATGTATGCATAGTCCGACTACAAGCCTGTCCCTTCCGGAACCTTCACAAGCCCACGTACCGGACACGTTTCGCGCACCGAATTTCCCCATAAATTCCTTCTTTCCACCCCACATCATGTCGCTCTTGGCTAAGCTCGCATCCAGAATGAGCCAATCTGATGATAGTGGCGGGTACGATATGTCGGATATTGTTTCCCACAGACGAACCTCCTGACTAGTCCGCCTCGCCATTGGCCGGCATACACTAACAGTGCTGCTGTTCTCCGGGGCCCCGGGTTTGAATATCTGCTCGGCGAGTCGTGTGGTGTATGTACCGGTGGTCGTCCTGACTCAAAGAAGGGAGCTCGATATGAAGTAGCTATAAAGTCGTCCTGCTCAAGTTTTCGTCCTGCAGCATCCCAAATCCTTCCTCCTACTCCTCCTCCAATTCCTCTTCATACTGCGAGTCTGCGGTATCTCTCGTCGTTTTTTATTTGATACCCCCTCCCCTCATATCTCACAATGGCCGATTTCATAGTCCCCTCCCACATCAAGCCCGAAACCGACGCACAACACCGTCTTCAGGGTCCCATCCACGCCCCGCGCCATGTCCGCATCATCTGCATCGGCGCCGGCGCCTCTGGTCTCCTTATGGCATACAAATTGCAACGCCACTTTTCCAACTTCAGCCTGACGGTTTACGAGAAGAACGTCGAGGTTAGCGGGACATGGTTCGAGAACCGATATCCGGGGTACGTAACCGAAGGATTGCTGTGGAGGGGTTGGGACGGGATCGTCGACTAGTTTGGCGTGACTAGGCTGCGATAGAGGGAGGGGATTGCGCCCTCGAAAAAAGCAAAGCCAAGGGTTCACACTAGTGAAATGTTGCACAGTTTGGGAATATTGAAGTAGCTGACAGGAACCGAATAGATGCGCATGCGACGTCCCCTCACACAACTATACCTGGTCTTTCGAGCCTAAACTCGATTGGTCCGCCGTTTACGCCTCCTCCAAGGAGATCTTCGCGTACTTCAATGATTTCGCGCGGAAATACCGTCTTCATAAATATGTGAAGACACAACATCAGGTTTCAGGAGCAATTTGGAACAAGGAGAAGGGCGGGTACGATGTTCAGATTACGGATTTGGAGAGTGGGCAAGTGGTGAATGATCACTGCGACATTCTGGTCAATGCCGGTGGTATCTTGAACAACTGGCAGTGGCCTGCAATTCCGGGCATTGAAAAGTACAAGGGTGTACTTTTGCACACCGCGAACTGGGATGACAAGATCGATCTTACCGGCCGCCACGTTGGTCTCATTGGTAACGGGTGAGAAATGCTGCTTCCATTCAGAAATGATAGCCAGGCTGACGTACTCATAGCTCATCTGGAATCCAGGTACTTCCCAAGATCCAACCAATTGTTTCAAAGTGCACAACATTCATCCGCGAACCGACGTGGGTCTCGCCCGTCCAAGGCCTGGAGCAACACGTCTACTCAGACAAGGAACGCCTAGACTTTGCCACAAAACCCAACGTTCTGGTCGAATACCGAAAGAACGTTGAGCGCGGACTTAACGGCCAGTTCGGCATATTCCTCAAGGGAACTACCACCAACGATGACACTGAGACCTACTTCCGCCAGCAGATGACCGAGAAGCTCCAGAACAAGTATCTGGAGGAGCGCCTGATCCCTAACTGGCATGTTGGCTGCCGGCGACTGACTCCGGGTGTTGGATACCTGGAAGCTCTGGGCAAGGAGAATGTGGAGGTCGTCTATGGCGAAATCAGCTCCATCTCCGAGCGCGGCTGCGTCTGCGACAACGGACAGGAATACCCTCTCGACGTCCTCATCTGCGCCACCGGCTTCAACACCTCCTTCAAGCCTCGCTTCCCCGTCATCAACCCCAACGGCGTAAACCTCCAAGACGTCTGGAAGACAGAAGCACAATCATACTTCGGCATCGCCGCCCCTGACTTCCCCAACTACCTCATCTTCCTGGGTCCCAACTGCCCGATCGGAAACGGGCCAGTGCTAAGCGCCATCGAATGCCAAGCAGACTACATGCTGAAGATGATTGATCGCTTCCAGACAAACAACATCTCCCAGTTCTCACCTAAGCAGGAAGCTGTTGACGACTTCATCGCACACAAGGACGCCTTTATGCAGAGGACCGTCTGGCATGATCCCTGCCGGTCATGGTACAAGCAGCGCCCCGACGGCCCTGTCACCGCTCTGTGGCCCGGATCGACCCTTCACTACATCGAAGCCCTCATGGAGGTTCGGCTCGATGACTGGGAGGTCAAGTACAATGGAAACAGGTTTGCTTGGATGGGTAACGGATATTCGCAGACAGAGTTGGATCCAAGTGCAGATTGGGCTTACTATATTCGCGACAAGGACGATGACGAGCCCCTTTCGAGGGGACGCAAGTTGCAGGCCATCAACAAGAGCGGTACGATGCAGGGGAATGTTGGGGTTTCGTTTTCGGGGAATGGAAAGAGTGAGGAGAATAAGGCTTCGGCCGTGGGGGCGAAGTTGTAAGATGGAGTGCAACATCGAGGTAATGCTGCGGTTTTGGATGTCTTGGATGTGGGTTTGGGTATTTGTAGTGTAAATATATTGATAATCAGTGGCCATTTCTCACTTACCCTAAGAATCTGTACCAAGATCTGCTTCGATACCTGTGGTGACGAAGACATTACCAAGTGGTTATAACGGTGACACGCATGGTAGCAGAGTAAGAACTCAGCTATAAGCAGCTATTTTAAACCGCTTTTGAGTTAGTACTTCTACTTTTACATCAACGTTTCGCGGACTTGCTCATACCGAAGAGCTACGTGAGATTCGAGTTTCTCAGAAGGAAGAACTGCTTACGTTGCACGTACCAGCCCATTCGTGAGCGGGGTCATCGTGACGCCTGCAGATAAAAGTGTGGTACGCACGTACTTCCCCAGAACAAAGGCCTGCTTCTATCGACCACTGATTCACCACATTGGAAGATTAAGTTACAGCTTTTGACCAGCCCACTGTGGAGTGTTGGTTTGTAGTTCTTGTTCCAGCCATACCTTTAGGTAATCGCAAATGTGCGAGAGAATAAGGAGACGAAGCTAACGAGGGAGAAGATGGTAATTTGATCGGCTAACATGACTCTCCTCTTGCTCGCTTCTGCAACAGAGGTTTTATAGATGGATAGACACAAAAAATAAACGAAAGTAGAGATACAAGGGAAGCATCAACAGGGGGAGATCGTAATCGTAGGTACTGGGGCATTGGGAGTTTGGATGTGTTAACAAGTCGCACTACTGAGAAAAGAGTTGAAAGAGTTATTTGCATGATAACAGATGAATCTATGGAAACCGTTTGGTATCACAAATTGCGTCTTGGGGGAGAATCGTAGACCTTATCTCGCTTTTATAAACCCTTTCCATCTGCCACTGTTGGTTCGAGGTCGTGGTGAATTATGGGGACTGGGTCATTTTCCGCAGTCCATGTTGCACTGAACACCAATCGACTGATTTTGTAGGTCTCAGTAATGGTGTTGGAGAAATCCTTGAATTTGTTAGACATAACGGTAGTACCACCTGGGCATATAGGAATAGCAACCGTTGGCACAGCACAGTTTGGGTGCCCCATGATGGCTGCCTTGACCCTGGCTCAGGTTTTAAATCTGAGATCTCGGAATCATAAGGGAGTAGTAGAGGGCAATGTGTTTGTTACCTAGGGACATGGCGCGTACGAAACAGCTTTGGAACGGGTCAGTGCCAGACCCTTAGCGTAGGTTTTCTTGGGCGGGATTCCAGACATTGAGCTCTCCTCTCATGCAATACCTTTTACTGTGAAGGCATCAGCCACAACCATGAGATCGATAGTGTTCACACCGCAGCCGACACTGTAGATTTAGTATAACTATCCATCGCTTGGACGCCATCGCCGATTCTATGCATGTTAAAAGGGTGCTTAAATGGACCAATCCACCTATTGGAGACAGAATGCATCGGACGGTCGGATGGTCGGTGGGACGTCGGCCCGTATCCTACCAGTATGCGAACAAAGGCATCGATAAATCGATCCACACACTCACGTTTGGATATCGAAGAGTTCAACATGCTTGGTTTCTTGGAAGATCTTGGATGTTGCGTCTAAGGAGTAGGTTGTCTGTCGTGCCGTTTCGGATCGTAGCTTTTCCCTGAAAATGGATTTTTTTTCTCTTTTTCGGAACGGAATTTGAGGTGTTCTCAATGGCGGATGGGGTTGAAACATCAGTGGACACCACGGTAGAAAATATTTCCCCAGGAATCGAAGCCGTGTTATATAAGTTCCAGACAAGCCCAGCTGTCTGGAGTGCATGTATAATACCAAAGTAAAAGATTCCAGAGCAGTCCTGATATGAAAAGGAATTGAATTCAGTGGTTCTGAATGCCATATGGAGTGGAAAATCTGCCTGGATGGAGGCGTTGCGACCAGGAAGAGATAGTAGTGTTTGGGTATCTAATGGGCTCCGTCTTCCTTGGCCATGTTGCTCTTGTCCGGGCCATGAGCTGGGAAGCTCTGAAATTCTGAACTGCACGGAGGGCATTCGCCGTCCCTGGAGCAACAACATTTCAGAAAAACCTGATTGCGATGTAAACTGCCATACGACGCAGCTTAATCTTATCGGCGAGAGAGAATTGATTAGAGCTGGACTGGATGCTACCGGTACAAGTGGGAATCTTTACTATGTAGGATCGTAATACGCAGCGCCACAATGGGGTTCTCCAAGTGGGGAAGTAGTCGAATCATTATTATTTTGGGATGGTAGGCCTTAGTGAACTGTCACCACTTCCATCATTGAAGGTCCCCAAGCCCCTCCTCAACCCCGCCCCAGCGTTATAAACTAGCAGTACCAGGCGCATCCAACCGGATGACGAGAGGGCTTATGTTAGCTACTTCGTAGTGGAGATGGCAATACCCTAAGATCGAGTCGCATTATTTCCGGCCCAGCTTCTGTTGGCGCAGGGTTTTGGAACACGAGAAACGTCCAGCCTGCATCCTTGGAAGGCGCCCTCACGAAGGGCTGAGGTCGTAATATTCGGATAGACGTCGACATTGTCGTATTTCTGTCAAAAGTCTAAAGTAATAGCCAAGAGCAGTACCACTGGGACCAAAGAAGGATGTATCTTGCCCGGTGTACTTCGCCCCACAAGAGGCTGTCGTTAACCTCAGCACGTCCAGCGGGTACAACCGTGCAATGTCTCAATCCGGCGAACGAAAAAGGTGGCTCATCCATGGGTAGCTAGGCATGGCATTCGTGGCTAGCCTGCGCTGACCCGTGGTTACCGGTTCGGTACAATCAGGCGATATCATGAGCATGAGAAGATAACAGCGATGGCCGACATGCACGTTGATGTCGGTGGTTTCTTCGATTTCCCCCGACTCTGCATCTCGAATAATGATCCAATACACGCCTGCATGCAGGTGTCGATCTCGGAGCCTTTCCACCCACGCCCCGCTCTGCGGTTTGTAGCGGTTGAAACTCTTTTCCAGGAACTGGGCTGAAGTGCTGAAGCAGTTCGGGGAACAATTATGCGTGACAATTGATGAAAGCGTGGTGTTGCGGGGAGCCGAAGTACTTTTTCCCCTGATGTTATATTCGGCAACGAGGGCGCTAGCCGGTCTCGGTCTAAGCCCCTTCACCCTGCGCCGATCCCGTGGCTAGCTATCGGGGATCCGGTCGGTGGTTCATGGTTCGACGGTGCACATCATACCGGTAGAGTGCAACTTGGGGCCCGGGGGTTTGGTTGTGCTCGGCATTGCTCGTATGCATTTGGAAACTGCGTGGACGACTCATGGAGCTGGCGTGGAGCTGCCGTAGAGCGCGACTGGCGTGCAAAATGGAGCATGGTGAATCGATGGCGTGTGCGCAAGCGTGTCAGACGAGGAGCGTTCGGTTGCTACTCGTGGTAATTATGGTGCCGTGAGAGGGTCTATGTTTCGGGCGATCTATTTCGAACTTGCTTAGATAGTACCTTGGACGGTTGCACCATGTTATAGATCAGCAATGATAACAGGGGAATGAGCATATAAATCTTTGGTGTCTGCTCGTCCAAAAAGGCACTCAAATCCATCACTACTCTTCAACAAACGCACACGAACAACTCCAAGTCTTTCCGCTATATACCCAATTCCTGCAATTGTGACCAGCTACAAATTCGTAATGCCTACCACTACCATCTATACTCCCCTTCCGGCTGGTCTCAATGCCGCAACAGTTATCAAAGCTCTCCACAACCACGAACTCATGATTAGGACTCTCTGCACATCACTCATCTCTCATGAATTCGTATCCGGGAACCCCAGCACAGAAGCAACCTACTCCATCACCGACAAGAAGCCCATTGGCCAAGTCAGTCCCCACCCAATCGTCTCCTCAATACCTTAGCTAACAAGACTAGACCACATACAAGCTCACTCTTACGAATGTTGCGGACGGTGTGGACTCTCTAGTCAACGCAAAGCCTCCGGTCGGTATCCTCACCATTGCTGGCAAGTGGCGCGTAGTCGGCAACACTCTCACCGAGGACGTTGAAATCGATGGAAACTTCATGATGAAGAAGATGGCCAAGGGCAATGTGGAGAAGACACATCCCCAGCAACACTCCATGCTGCTCCAGAACGCTCAGGCGTAAACGCACCAGAACGGGATGACTAGCTGGACAGGCGCGTGGATTTTGTTCCGGTTCTTGGATGCATGTCAGGGTGTCAGGTCGGATGGGATTGCCTATTGGGTCTTGCTGCATTATTTGGAGTTTCTATTTCCTCCTTTCGCATAGCAGGCTGGGATATTTTGGTGGATAATAGTAATCAAGCTGAAGACAAGTTTTCCGTCGTGCACTTTCCAGTTTAATCTTGAATATGGTCCAGAAGATCCCTGTCGTGTCTAATGTAGCGAGCTCAAGATTCAGGGCAGGCAAAGCTTGAACGAATCGTATTTTTTCGGTATGCAGATCATCAGATGTCAATCGGCGATCAACTTCCATCAAAGGCAATACGGAATGGCGCATGCAATGTTTCAATGCCGAACAATGATTATTTGAAGAGGAGTGATTTGATGGACCCATGGGGTAGGAACGAGAAGGAACGCAGGACAAGGGTCCACGGTATGGGCCTCAAAACACCTTTAGGTGAACCTCATATAAGTATCACCAGAGCATCTTTCTCCTTTTTAACCACTCAACTCCCGACACCCATTATTTACTGGTAATCCAACATTGTCCTTCAGACTTCAAGAATGGTATGCCTCAAACGAAGAAAGTAACGCCTCTCTTCATCCCTTTACCACTTCCTCTTGCTGGCTTCTCTTTTGCCTACTTCTGGATTGGAAGAATTAGGAAAAATCAAAAGGATCGAAGGTGACCATGCGTTCACGGGTTGCGATCTGCTCTTGACCAAATGACCGAGTCCTGTCGAGCATGTGGGATATCATAGAGTGGAATCACACCATGCGTTAGGCCCTGGACAACACGTTTCTAACGATCCAATAGCGACATCGCATCCTCAGGAACTGCAATAATGGCACGTTCGTCTTCCGTTCGCCGTCGACCTACAGATACGCCTGCTTGCATCCTCTTCGGCAGATCCAAGATTTCTTTTGCAGCGCACGGCTGGGGAACGGCCTGTGGTGGCGCGTGGCCACGTTCCCGCTAATGGTGGCGTGGCGCTTGTCGTCATCGCAAGCCAGGATGCCTTTCTCAAAAGGCGGACAGTGCCCAGGTGCTCCTAAGCAATAGTCAGGCACAGGTATCCCAAGCTTCCCCAAGCATCTTGTCCTTCCCTTGATACCGGAGACACATCCGGAAGGTAGAGCAATTCGGATCGCTTCGGCAAATTAGCATGGGTTATGAGGAGCTTGTCGTAAGCAGCGCCCTGCCCGCATCTTCCGCCGTCTGTCTTATTAACTGTGTAGGAACTCGGCTTCGAGGGAGTTGACAAAGTGGTCGATAAATACCACGATCCATTATATGATCATTGGCCACCAGCGCCTTGGAAGAAGAAGAAACAACAACAACAGCAACAGCAGCAGCAACAACAGCAGCAACAGCAGCAACAACACGGCCACCACGAACGGCAGCGGCAGGAATCCCCTCCCCAACAACAGCGGCAAGAACGACGGTCGCCTCACCACGAATACTCTGAAGCGGGCGAGGATCACGACAGAGACTCTGAATTGAACCGCGACTCGAGGAGGATGTATTCGCCAGAGAGGAGGGGAAGCTGGGGCGACGAGAGTGGCGGTAACGCTGGGTACGCTACCAGAACCCGAGGTGGAGATCGAGGATACTACGCAGCACCTGCCATGACATCGGCTGTTGTGCGAAGGCCAGACTACAGCGCATATCAGGTGGCAGTAAGTCTTCATCCCGTGATGCCATTAAGACAGCCAATTGACTTATATCAGGCCCGGGCACCATCACCCCCTCCTGGCTTTCGCCCTCAATATGGAACATACGCAGGAGGATACGGCGCGCCCGACAGAGGTCGACCAGACCCACGAAGGCGCCCCTCGTCATACTCCCCACCCCGCCGGGACCCGCGCCAACGTTCATCTCCACGCCGTGCCCGATCGAAGTCGCCAAACCATCACAGAGCCGCAGCGACCCTCGTGGGTGCACTAGCAGGAGGCTTCCTTGGAAATGCTGCGAAAAAGGGCGACACCTTGAGCACAGTGGCAGGCGCGGTCATTGGGGGATTGGGCGGGCGCGAGATCGAGAAACTGTATGATCGACATGAGGACAAGAAGGCGGAGGAGGATGCTCGGCGGGAGCGACGGCGGGAGGAGCGACGGAGGCAGGACGATTACTATGGGTAGATGAGTGCGGTCGATAGGATATGCTTAGGATGTGGGTTGTGCCTGGCTTGGCATATTCATCTCTGCGGTCGTGTGAACCTGTGAACCTGGAAGACGTGCAACATGGCATGCTGGAATGATATCTACGAGACGTCTCACTAGCGACGGGTCGCTACGATGTCCTCATATTGCCAACACGGAAACGGGCCCGGGCATAGGGATAGGGTTTTCTTGATTGTGGAGGGCGCTGCGAGGCCTTTTGTAACAAAACTGTTTGGCGTGTGCGCTGCACAGATGAGTGGTTCGACTCGACGGCTTTGTTGATACCATGGCAGCCATGGCAGTGGGAGACGTGAGGATAATGAATGTTTGATCACGAGACCACGGCCATGTTCGTGATGGGTGAGCCGGGAATGCATGGGGTTGCGGCTCTGACACGCCGTGCCCAGTGCAGTCCCGGGAGAGGACACGCGGCGGCTTGTGGAGGCCGTGGCTTGGTCAGGGGTTTGGGGCGCACCTGCACTTCGCACAACAACAACAAGAAGAATAGCCGGTGGGAAGGGAGCAGCGGTGTACACAGTAGGGTGTGCAAATTTCCGCCGCGAGAGTGACGCTCGACGCCAGGCCGTTGAGCGCGCCAGAGCGGCCGCTGGCGACTTGGGCGCTGCAGAAGCAAATTTCAGCCCAGCGGTCGCGGTGGAACCAACGGCGGGTGTGCCGTGAGATTTGAGCCCGTGCCTTGCTTTCTAGCTGTCTTCTAGAAGGACTGCCCCGCCCAGCCCGCCTGTGATTTGTCTCGCTCCACCTCTGCAGCGCTGCATCCCAGAAAGCCGGCCGCTCTGCTCCCTTCACCAAACAACTGCGTGCCTCTGCGTCTGCTGCGTCCGCCGTCCTCCCCGTCCGCTGCCCTCCCGTCCGCCGCGCCCCGTTGCCGCCTTGACGTCGTCTGGGAAGACCCGCTGCTAGCACGCCGCCGCCCCCGTCCCGCTGCCAATGAGTGCTGACGTTTGACGACTTGGACCACGCCGACCTCCAGCACTACGACCGCGCCCGCGCCCTTGCACGCTACCACCGGCCATGCACACCCGCTGAACTCCATCGCATCGCACTATCCAAGCTCGCTACATCCCGCACGACGTCTGACGTCTGGCCGTCCTCTGCTCCGAACCCGCGCGCGAGCACCCCGACGACTCGCCTCCGGCCCTCGCCCACCCCACAAACACACAATGCGGCGATACAGAGGGGCCAGTCCCACGACCCACGGCCGCATGAATGGCGGCGGGCTGCCAGACCCGTACTCGCTGATCCGCGCGTACGAAGGCGACACAAACCCCACCAAGCCAATTCGTCCCTCCCCGCTGGCCGCGTCGACCATCCAGGGCATGCCCCTCGACCTGCTCGACCGCCTGCGCTCGTTCCCGCTGTTCCTCTCGGCGCCAGAGGCCTTCCTCGCTGCCGTGGGCACCCACCTCAAGCCGCAGCTGTACCAGTCGCACGACTACATTCTCACCGAGGGCGACCACGCAAAGGCCATGTACTGGCTGGTCCGGGGCTCGGTGCGCGTCACGTCGCGGGACGGTGAGAGCACGTACGCAGAGCTGAAGCCGGGCGCCTTCTTTGGCGAAATTGGCATCCTGATGGACATCCCCCGCACCGCCACCATCGTCGCCAACATGAAGTCGCTGGTCGTGCGCCTCAACAAGGAGGACCTCGTCAAGGAGCTGCCCAAGTTCCCCGACGTCGAGGCCGCCATCCGGGATGAGGCCAAAGAGCGCCTGTCGATCCTGAACCGCAAGAAGAAAGAGATCGGAAGCTCTTCCACCAAGCAGCTGGCCAATGGCCTTCAGCGCAATGGCAAGCGCACGCGCGACAGTGTGGACGGCGATGTCGAGATGGGCGACTCGGGCATCATCGAAGACGGCAAAGTGGTCAGCGCGTACAAGAAAAGGAAGTCTCCGAGCCCAGGTCTCGCCGAGGCCGCAGCCTTAAGCGTTTTCGGCACAGGCAGCGTAAATGTGAGACTTTTGCTGAAAGAGCTGCCTCTATTTTCAAGCCTTCCGCCTGACATCCTGCACTTCATCGGGCTGAACGCGCAGCCTTGCTCCTTCCCGCCCTTCACCGACATCATCCAACAGGGCACGCAAGGCCGCGACGTCTATTTTATTGTAAAAGGCGAGGTCGAGGTCGTCAATTCCAAGGCACCAGAAGAGAACGGAATCACGGCCATGAGCTACGCGGGCCGCAGGAAGTCCATTGCAGGTGGAGAGCACCACTTCCACCAGGTCAAGGCTCGCCTTCGCGCGGGTCAGTACTTTGGCGAAGTCGTCAGTCTTTCGCTGGCACCCCGCCGCACTGCTACTGTTAGGTCTGTATCGTCTGTGGAGTGTCTGATGATCAGTGGCGACGTGCTCAACCAGCTGTGGCAGAAGTGCTCTCCGGACCTTCGCTGTCAGGTGGAGAAGGTCGCAAAGGAACGGCTCGAGGCGGCCCGAGACAACGACACCCACATGTCGGACGCCATGGAGCACACGAGGAGGTTTGACGAGCTCGCCATTGCAGACGTTATTGTGCCCATGACCCCCACACGGAAGAAGAGCGTGCCGACGGTCACGTTCAGCGAAATGCCGACTACGATAGAACCGCCACTAACACCGTCACGGAGAGAAGAACATTCATCAATGGAGCCTTATGACCCCGATCCGTTTCTGAATGTTGATCTTGACAACGTCAGATCCAGGTCGAGGCGCGGCTCCCTCGCACCCCCAACACCAACCTCGGAATCTTCCAACAACACGACTGTAGATTACCGACCGAAATCTCCATCCCCCAGTGGAGGACCCTCGTCTCCTTCTCCAGCACCAAAACACGTATCCACCCCTCCGGAGCCACCAATCATGCTTAAACGACCCAGAATAATACGACGAGCGAGCAGGTTCAGCAAGGGACTGCTCCCAGATACAGTGCTTGTGAACATCTTCCAGCATCTGGACATTGGAGAATTGATGTTGATGCGCCGAGTATCGATGCACTGGCTCAAGGTCACTACCGCTTCCCCCGAAATCCTGCACACACTCGACCTCTCCAGGTACAACCGCAGAGTCACAGATCGAGTACTGGTGGACGTTATCTGTCCCTTTGCGCTCACGCGCCCAAAAATTGTAGATATTAGCAATTGCTTCCATGTGACCGACGAAGGGTTTGCCGCGCTGGCAGCAACATGTGGGCCGGGTACTAAGATATGGCGCATGAAGAGCGTGTGGGACATCACAGGTCCTGCAGTTCTCGAAATGGTTCAAAAGGCTAAGGGTCTGGAAGAAGTAGATCTGAGCAATTGCAGAAAAGTTGGAGACAACCTCCTGGCAAGAGTTATAGGTTGGATTGTCCCTGAACTCCCTCCGGCAATGCAGCTCGCCCAACAACAGGCCCAAGCCCAAGCCCAAATGAACGGCCGACATCGCCAAAACCCTAATCAGAAAAATCAACCTATGCCGCAACCGTTGCCGCCGGGGACGGTGGTCGGTTGCCCAAAGTTACGCAAATTGACGCTTAGTTATTGTAAACATATTACGGATAGAAGTATGGCGCATATCGCAGTTCATGCGGCGGGCAGAGTTGAGGAAATCGATTTGACGAGATGTACGACGATTACGGATCTGGGATTTCAGCATTGGAGTGTTTATCCTTTCCCACGGCTGCGGAAATTGTGTCTCGCGGATTGCACGTATCTTACTGATAACGCTGTTGTTTATTTGAGTAATGCGGCGAAGGGGTTGAGGGAATTGGATTTGGTGAGTACTTTTCGGCCGTGCAGGAGGATTTGAATTCTCAAAGGGTGTTTGCTAACGGTACGGCATCCAGTCCTTTTGCTGCGCCCTCTCAGACACAGCAACAGAAGTCCTAGCCCTCGGCCTCCCCTCTCTAACCCACCTCAACCTCGCCTTTTGCGGCTCCGCTGTTAGCGATACCTCGCTCCGTTGCATATCTCTCCACCTGCTTGAACTCAAAGCGCTGTCTGTCCGTGGTTGTGTGAGAGTTACAGGCACGGGCGTTGAAGCTGTTGTGGAGGGTTGTAGGGAGTTGGAGCTCTTCGATGTCAGTCAGTGTAAGAATTTGAGTCGATGGCTGGATGCCGGGGGTGTCGAGGCGGTTAAGAGTAGAGGAAGAGGGGTGGTTTTTGAAACGGTGGCGGATGGGAGGTGGAGGACGGGACGGTGATCTACTCCCCTTGAGTTGGGGATTTACCATGGAAATGAATATATGGATGATTGGGAATGATACGCATGCGTTGGATAGCGTTGCGAAAGGCATTTTCAAAAGATGGATAGTTGCACGACGGGATGGAGATATGAAGATGGGATCACTGCGGGATTGCGGTCTTCACACGTATTACGAGGATTGTCACGAGCACGACGATGATAACCACCACCATCTCTGTTGTTTCTTTTGTCAGGATAGATATCTGGTCCTTCGTTATTTATTGGCGAAGTTCTTTTCTGATTGGGCGACATGGTACGTCTCAGGTTTGAGGATCTACCTATGATACCAGCTACTTCTTCTAGGTTCATTGTTAGGGAGTTTAATATAGACTGTTTTTCGTTTGTATCTTGGGGACATTGTGGCTTGGTGGGATGGGATTGGGGTATCTATATTTTGGTGTTTGCGTGCCGCGGGTCTATGTGCGTTCTGACTGATTGCCGATCGCCCGACTAGCTACAGATTTGAAAGAATGGCGACGCGACCGGATGACGTTTGGAGTCTTTCAGTTGTGTGACAGACTCTCTACGACTCTAGACAGGTGCCTTTCCCTTCCTTCAAAACACGGCCCGAGCCGATACTGTCTCGCCGGTTCCAGAACCACTTCGGTGCCGGTCAACGGATGAGTCTCAGATGGTCTGAGACTGGTTTCCTTCTTCACCGGACCATTCCAGAAGATCGATGTCATGACGCATACCGCTTTCCTGAGCTCTTCACCACCCCGTCCAAAATCTCTTTGACGCGTTTACACCCATCGATCCCCACGGCGAGCATGCTCTCTACCCGCTCCATTCGCACCCTACTCTCCATAATCAGCACACTGACTTTATCCGCCCGTCCCAACACTCCCACAGTTAGAAACGGCAACTCCTGTTCCTCCAGCCCGTTCAGGTCCAGCAGCGGGTCATCGTTTGCATCTTCGCCGGAGGATGTGGATGTGGAGGCGGCGGTGCAGGCGCAGAGGTAGTCGCGCATGGGTACGCCGGCGTCGATGAGGGCGAGGGTTGCGGCATTTATGCAGGCAGCGAGGAGGGAGCCATCTTGCGAGAGGATGTGCAGGTTTATAAGAATTGTGGAGTGTGGGTAGAGGTGTGTGAGGAGGAGGTGCGAGTAGGCGGTGCTGAGTGTGTGTTGCATTTCTTGAGTCCGCCTGGTGGGATATATGTTAGCATGATCTAGCCTACTACAACCATTCAATGTGAACATGAATTGAAGAGTAAGGAGTCCAGGGAAGCAATGCATCGAGTTGTTGGCTGTCGTACTTATCCGTCTTCCTCCTCCGTCGCTCTACTCCGCTGAACCCCGCGACGCCAATCTCAACCTCAACTTTCGCCTCATTATCCTTCCCTCCCTTCTGCCCTGTCTGCCGGCCCTCAAACGGCCCCGTAATTGTACACAACACCTTTGTATTTCCCATCTCAAGGTACGAAGATCCATCGGCAGCAGCTTGTGTCGAGATTTGCGCGTGCATGCGTCGCAGCTCGTTCCACCGCCGACCGTCGAGACGGAGGAGCGCGAGAGAGTAGGTTGATGTGTCGAGGGGCATTGTTTATTGTTGGAGGGGTCGAGGGTGAGGAGGATTCAAGGTTTGTGGAGGGAAGCTTGAGATTTTGGTGGATCGGCGGTAGGGATCTGTGCTGGATGGGATGACAGGCGTTGGCGGCTTGGCGGCCCCGCTAGCACGTGAGGACGTGTTAGGTGGAGAATAGGCGTTTTCACCTTCACTCTCGCCCACCCACTTGAGGGTTCTTGGCACGCCTCTCCTACACGGCGATCAGCTGTAAATATACAGATACTCCGACACGCTATGGGATGGTACCGTCTTTCGCACCTGCCACTCTTTGTTTTCACCGGTGACTGAGGGAGTGATTGCCTTCGCACGCGATTGAAATACAAACTGTCAACTTCCATCGGCAACTACTACTCTTCCAAATTCCTTCATAAATGGCTCGAGCGAGAGACAAAGACTACGAGAAGAGGGTGCGATCCTTGGCAGAGGATGAACCGAGCAGCGATAGTGAGAGCGGCCTTGACATCATTAAGTCGACGCGCAAAGGTCTCGACATATCACACCATATTGAAGGTGAGTCTAATACTTGACAGATCCTTGTTTTTGCACACTTCGACCATGTATCTAACATGACTTAGCTTTGACACAATCTCAACCTGCGGAGGTGGGAGAAGAGACGGAGGAGGTTGAGAGTGATGATGACCCTCCCACAAAATCAAAGGGCAAATCTCGGACTCGCGCTGATACATCAGAAGAGGAGTCATCGGATCAAGAGTCGGAACTTGATTGGTCAGATGATGATCCCGAAGCTGCGTATAGACGGTTCAAAGAACGCAAGACGCTGAAGCGGAAACGTGTTGCTGCCGAGACGAATCGCATTCGTTCTGCGAAAAAGTCTCGTGTGGCTGCGGCGACGAGCATCATAGGTAGGAAACCTATAAAGAAGGCAAAGGCCGATGATCGCATCTTAACTGGCTCGGGAGATGGTGGAGAGAACGACACGTATCTGGATGATCCTATACCCGAATACGTCGATTCTAGGAGACGAAAGTTGAAGAAGCTTCAAGATGCGGGGCTCAAGTATCCTCCATGCTACGATGACCTGGACTTCCCTTCCGCAGCACGGGAGGAACGGCCAGCATTTGGTAAAGACATGAAAGCCCAACGAGAGAAGAGGGACATCGAATTGCGAACATCGGGTGGTATCATTCCAGCTCCGATTGCACAATGGTTACGCGACTACCAAGTCGAAGGTGTGCGATTCCTCCATGAGCGGTTTGTGCAGCAGACGGGCGCGATACTGGGCGATGACATGGGCCTGGGGAAAACAATCCAAGTCATTGCCTTTCTCACAGCGGCATTTGGTAAGAACGCTACCAGTCAAGATGCTCAGCGGATGCGCAAAGTGCGGCGCGCTGACGACAATCGCTGGTATCCCCGAATCCTCATCGTCTGCCCTGGAACTCTGATGCGCAACTGGGAAGATGAATTGGAGAAATGGGGGTACTGGCAGGTGTATAAATTTCATGGCGCTCCACGTGATCGCACCTCCGCCTTGGAAGCAGCCAGAACCGGTATGGTCGAGATTCTTATCACCACATATCAGACATATCGTAACAATGAAGGCATGGTGAATACGATCGAGTGGGATTGTGTCATTGCTGATGAGTGCCACACGATCAAGAGCAAGAATGCAGAAATCACCAAAGCTATGAACAAAATCAACGCCCTCTGCCGGGTTGGGCTCACTGGTACTGCTATTCAGAACAAGTACGAAGAGCTGTGGAATCTACTTAACTGGGCGCGACCTGGCAGCTATGGGTCGTATCAGGAGTGGAAGCAGATGGTTGGCAATCCACTCAAGCTCGGCCAAGCGCACGATGCCACTGTTGCTCAACTCGCAGCAGCTCGCGGAAAAGCTAAGGACCTCGTTGAGACGATACTCCCGGATGTATTTTTGAGGAGGATGAAGACACTGATCGCGCATCAACTGCCAAAGAAGAGCGATCGTGTGGTGTTTTGCCAACTAACCACGACCCAAGCGAACGCCTATCAAACTCTTCTCGACAGCGACAAGTACGACTATCTCCGACGAGCACTGGATCCATGCGACTGCCTATCTGGCAAAACCCGAGGATGGTGTTGCTACCAAACTCTACCTAACGGAGCTAGGTGGGGAGACTATGTGTTTCCCTGCATGATGACTATGCAAAAGCTGGCAAACCATCTCGCTCTCTTACTGCCTATATCCACAGATCTGTCTGAAAAACAAGCAAAAGATCTAGAGAACCTCCAGACTGCATGCCCGGATAATTGGAAAGATCTCTATCGCATACGGGACAGCATCATCAACCAGTCTCAGCGCGAGTTCTGTGGGAAATGGAAAGTGCTTAAACGACTACTGGACTTTTGGCATGCAAATGGGGACAAAGTCCTCGTCTTCTCCCATTCTGTCCGCCTCCTCCGCCTCCTGAAATCGCTCTTCGATATCGATGGTACAAAGTACAACTTCTCGTACCTAGATGGCAGCATGAAGTACGAGGAACGCGCTCAAGCAGTAGCTGATTTCAACGCCAATCCAAACCAATTTGTCTTTCTCATCAGCACCAAAGCTGGAGGCGTGGGTTTGAACATCACATCCGCGAACAAAGTCGTCGTCATGGATCCAAACTGGAACCCAGCATATGATTTGCAAGCCCAAGATCGTGCTTACCGTATCGGTCAAACACGCGATGTCGAAGTCTTCCGTCTCATCTCCTCCGGCACAATGGAGGAGATTGTCTACGCAAGACAGATTTACAAACAGCAACAGGCGAACATTGGGTATACGGCTAGCGACGAACGCCGCTACTTCAAAGGCGTCATGGATATGCCTGGGAAAAAGGGCGAGGTCTTCGGTCTCCAGAATCTCTTCAACTTCAACGAAGACGGTCTCCTCCTCAGCGACATCCTGCACAAAACCAACGTCGCCGAAACCAAAGCCGGTGTCAAAGCGCTAGACTTCAAACTTGACATGAATGACGATATAGACTCCGACTCTGACATCGAAGACTTGCTCTCAAACGAAGCCCTCGGTCTCGCAGACGACGATGCGGAGTCCGCAAACTCGCAAATGAAAAAGTACGCTGAATTTATCGCGAGCGGAGGCAAGAAGAAAGGAGGGAGGAAAGGCGCGGATCCGATTAATGCGATTTTGGCGAAGGCGGGAGTCCAGTATACGCATGAGAATTCAGAGGTTGTCGGCCCCAGTAAAACGGAACGTGAGCTTAGTAGGCGCGCGTGGGAAAACAGGAACGACATTGAGTTGTCGACTATGAAAGTTTTTCAGGGGTCGCAGAGTCAGTCGCAATCTCAACGGGTGAGCACTGGTCAGACCGCTATCTATAGTGAAGGAGAGGACGGTGAGGGAGAGGATGGTGAAGATGAAGGGGATGATGTGAGGGTGGTGGCTGAGGGACTATCCAGCAAGGACGAGTTCAAGATCAATTATAGATACAGGCCCGAGGAGAAGGTTCGTAGGAGACAGTTTTGCGAAATGGCGAGGTGGATGGGGTATGAGGATCCGGTGGAGTTTGCGTTGTTCGTGGAGGAGAGCACGCAGGAGGGGAGGAGGAGGATGCTCGAGAGGTTTTATCGCGCGAGAAGGAGGGAGGTTGTTGGGGAGTTGAAAGGTAGGGAGTAGGGTTTGGGTATTCAAGGTCATATGAGATTTTGGAAACTTGACAACTTATGTTTTTGATTTGATCTGGTGGGTATCATACTACCATATCCCCATCAACATCATCAACGCCCCCATTCGCCGCCACTGCTCCGTCTTCCTCTTCATCGAGGTCAGGTAACGGGAATGTGAGAATGGCAGCCACATTTCCGAGTGCTTCTAACCTCTTCCCACTCTCATGTAAACTACTCAATACCCTAACCTCGCCCCCTTCCGTTTCTCGTACTTGGTCAACGAGCCCAACCCACCGCCTCCTCTCCTTCACGTCCTGTGCCCTGAATAACGAATCAGATATCATTAGCACACCGCCTCCACGGCCAACAGCTCCGCCTTGTACCGCCGACTCGACTTGCTTAGGACCGTACCATGCGCGACCATCGTCGAGACGGAGAAGAGTGTTGAAGCGGTCTATGAGCGCGGTTTCGCGTGCATACTTTGTTTCGGAGAGTTTTGCCATTATCGTTGCCGATGAAAGGACCTCCGACAACGAATGCACATGTGCGGTGCTCGAATGCGCGACTAATATCGACGGCACTCTTGCTAGTAGCGCTTTATTTGACGTCCGTGTCGCTTCGGCTTTGATATATTGCAGAAATGCTGTCGCAGCCCAGCCTGGACTTGCTAGGAGTAAAGGGATTGTCTTTTCAGGTTGCGAATTCGAGGTTGAGGGCTCCATTTGACGGAGCAGTGTGGCTAGCGTGATGGAGAAGAACTTTTCGATACCTTTGTCGTGCGTGGAATAGCCTTTTCGCTTCTTAGGCACGGGGACTTCGACGCGCTGTCGTAGGATCGTCTGGTGTTCCGTTATGAGGCAGATATTCGCTATGCCCTCCCCCAACACCACGGCCCAGAGTTCAGCCCTCCGGTCTGTATCGCAGGCTTCGCGGAGCTGTTGCAGAGCTACACTGTCCCATCCTCCACCCTTATCGCTCCCCTCTACTCCCATTTTCTCCAGCGTAAATTTGCGGTTCAGTTCCAAGTCGAGCGTGTGGTGTGAGCCGAGCTTGACGTGCTCGTTTTCCGAGGCAACGCGGCCGGCGACGTGGAGTTGGCCAGAGCCGATGTCGAAGTCGCATGATGTTACAGATATAGTGAGTTCGAGTGTTATGCGTTGCGAGGCGACGGTGCCAGAGTCGGATACTTTGGAGACGCGGCGGAGGGCGCGGGCGCGGATGTGGTCGGTGGGCTGGATGAGGTTGTAGGCGTGCCACTGGGGAGGTTAGTTGATGTTTTAGGGGGAAGTGAGGAATAGATGACTGACCATATCCTCAGGCTCCTCGGGGAGAAGTGTTGCGAACCCTGCGCCATGCTTTTGGTCGATTTGCGACTTGAGGAGTCGCATGGTGAGGACTCGTGGGGTAGTGTGCTTATAATTATATGGGTTTGCCTTGGATTCTGTGGTCAGACGCCAGAGAGTGTCGAAGTTTCTCTTGATGGAACGGCTGTGTATGTAACGGTTCCCTAAGAATTTTTATCGACCAGAAAGGTTCATTCAAGTTTGGTTCGAGATGGAAATTGTGACGTGGTTGTGGTGGGGTTGTTTGCCAGGGTAGCTTTAAGGTTTAGCGCTAGTCTTATCGATAAGAAATCACGCGTCGTCCGTCTTGACGCCTTTCAGACGCGTCCTCCTTCCCCGTTAAACACGGCCTGGACTTCACATGTCTCGACTGTGTTGCGATTTCTTAACAGCATCTCGACCTGAGTACAGCCTGTGATTGTGTTTATGCTACTTATGACGTTTCTGCACGACCGACAACACCCAGCTGCAACGTCAGACCACAACATTTTGGCGGACTTCAATTTTCATCAAGCCCATCCAATCCAGAGTCCTATTTCAGCATATCCCCCGAGGCGAACTACGGTAGTAAGGAATGATGGTTATCCCGTTGCCGGCAGCCGAACGTCTACCCAATGTCTAGAAGCAATATTTTTGCCATGGCTTCGAGAAACACCCTGCCCCATCTCAAACACCTTCAGCCGCCCATCTGACAATGTCTCGTTGTTGACTATTGAAACTGTTTCAGGCTTCGTGGTAGGTAAGTGTAAATCCCGACAGCTGATGGTAGGGTCGCTCTTTCGTCGCACTGACAATGTTGAGTACCCACACCCAAAATCCCGAACTAGTGCGTGCCCGCTGAAAATTGCTCGTTCAGAAACGTTCATATGGACTACTCCGCATTTGCTCACATGTTCTCCTCGATCTTTCGATCCACGAAACGCAAAGGACGTAATCTGGAATACACTAATTATAACGGTAGGCAGCCCACTTGACTATCAATTCAGGTACCTTTTTTTCCTTCGTCGAATCTCGCATGTGATTCCGACTTCGCGACCTTTCATATCTTCATCAGTTTGGCCAATGCCAGCTCTATGAATCTTGACCCAAACATGTTGAGCCGGTTCTGTTGGATATTTCCTTACCCCTGATCAACCCCTCCTTGAGACTTACAACAGGCCTTTAGCAATTATGGGGGACCACATGCATATTTTTCCAGTTGTCGACGCTGTGGTTATGGCGAGTGGGTGGTCCACGCGCTTCGCTTGTGTGTATATTTACTCCCCCACTGACGCAACGCACGGAACGCTGTAGTATATCGCGAGGAACCTTCAATATGCCTTGTACCCTTGTTGCCCCAGAGCTGGTCAAGACAATTTCCAACTCAAATATCAAGCCCACATTCGGTTTCGACGACTCAAATAACCAAAGATTCGGTTTCGAGGCAACCTTTACCTCCACCGGGAAAACATGCTCGTATTCCGTAGGGACCAGCTTTGTGCCAGTCTTCAAGACTGGTGCGCTGATGGTTACCTGCACTCTCAGCTTGCCTAAGGGACCAGAAGCAAAAACTTCAATCCTTTGCCCGGACCTCATTGATAACCAAATCCCAGATGGTATCCATACTTTGAGTTACGCCAGTGTCCATCCCAGTTGCCCACCTCCGGAGACGACGACGGTTTTGATCGGACCGACGCCCACTCCCGTTACCGAATCAGTCTACTCGACAATTACTTCGACTACCTCTTCCTCCGCGGCCTACTCTCAAACGGTCACGTCTACGGCCTATCGAACTACCACGACTCAGACAACCACATACCTTAACTTGATGTACTCTACTTCAACTTCGACAGCGACTTATTCTTCCTGCACGCCATCCTCCAAGACATCATCTGCATCTTCATCTTCGTCTTCGTCAAAATCTTCCGGCTCGTCCAGCTCGTCGGGCTCGTCGTTTACTTCTCCATCTTCTACTCCCAAATCGTCAAGCACTCCAAGCACGGAAAGTTCAAGCTCCATGAGTTCAAGCAAAACATCAACATCTGGCTCAAGCATGCCTATGTCCAGTTCGAATACAAACACACCAACCTGGAGCTCATCATGGGGCTCATCATGGAGCATATTGACTTCAAGCTCAAGCAAATCGTCTACCTCTAGCTCGAGCATGCCGACCTCTGGTTCGACTACGAATATGTTAAGCTCGAGCTCATCGTCCAGCACATCCACTTCAAGCTCCAGATCGACAAGCTCAAGCAAGTCATCGACATCCAGCTCGAGCATGTCTACCTCCTCCAGTTCGACCACAAATACGCCAGCCTCAAGCTCATTGTCGAGCACGGCAACTTCAAGTTCCACATCAAGCACATCAACATCAATCTCGACATCAAACACACCAAGCTCAAGCTCATCGCCAAGCATGGCAAGTTCCAGTTCCACATCAAGCATGCCAACTTCAATGCCAACATCGAGCACTTCTCGAGCATCCAGCACCACAAGCGAACCGAGAGCTACCACAACCGCGCCTTATGTCAGCTGTCCAGCAGCTGATCAAACAACATATAACGCAAATGGGAAGACCTTCTTGGTTGAGTGTTACTCTGACCGCCCTGGCTGCGAACTGAAAACCGTTCCTGCGCCTAGTTTCGGCGATTGCATCACCATCTGTGCGAACACACCTAATTGCGTCGACGTATCTTACCTCTATGACACCGGGCCTTGCATTCTCCGGAGTGCTCTTGGGAATCTCCAATCAAGCGGAACGTATTTTGGGGCGAGACTCGTAGGGACCCAGCCCACATGTCCAGCTACATCGGCCTCATCTTCGTCCACTTCAACAGATGCTACATCTCCAACGACTTCGTCAACTATCTCGATTACCACATCCTCGTCCACTTTGACGACTACAACGTCACCTCCTGTCATTATTTCGACATCGACTGGTATCCCAACACCCTCGTCAACCCCCACAAGATGTCCAGACATCAATGGCACACTCATCACCACAGGGCGAGGTGTCTGGGTCGTTGAGTGCTACATCGATCGCCAGAACAGCGACCTCGGCGGAGTGTCGGCTGCCAATTTCACGGATTGCGTGAACACCTGCAGCAATAATATCAACTGTGTTGATGTTTCTTACGTGCCAGGTGGGCCTTGCTATCTCAAGAGTGACCAAGGCAATCCAAATCCGAACAGCGATGTTTGGGGTGCAAGGCTCGAACAGTATAAAAAGCCGTCCACAACTGCAACTTCTGCAGCGCCAGCACCTACTGACAATCGATTATCTTGTCCTGCGTCAAACAATACTGTTTACTACTCAAACATGAAGATCTTCAGAATTCAATGTGGCGTCGACCGTTCCGTAAGAACTCAGTTGCACAAGCCCTGGGAAAGTAACTAACAAGTATCAGGGAGGAGATTTGGCATCTGGAACCCCGGTCTATAATGTGGACTTCCAAACATGCGTAGATACATGCGCGAATAATACGGCCTGCGTTGACCTCTCTCATTCCGGAAGCGCGTGCTACTTGAAGGGAAGCACTACCACACCTCAAGAAAATGGAAACGTCTGGGCAGCTCAGCTCATTGGAACCTATGATGGAATGTCCACAGTCACCTATGTGCAGTCGTCTACTACACAAATGGCGCCAGCTCAACCCACTGCTTCAGGTTTACAATGCCCTGGTGCGAATGGCACTGCTTTCACCGGTACCTGTGGTTCTACTTGGCAGATCGAGTGTGACTTGGATCGCCAGGACAGCGATTGTGAGTAATGCATTCCCCAAAGTTGCACACTCGTTACTGATGCGGATTCCAGTGGGGTCACAGAATGCATATACTTTGGACGAGTGCATGAACATTTGCGACGCTACCGATAAGTGTATGGTAGTATCGTATCTGAAAGGCTCGCCAGGTCCCTGCTATCTCAAATCTGCGGCAAACACGCCAAACTACAACGGTGTTTGGGGTGCCCGACAGATCACCGGCTGTACACAGAAGCAACAGGATCCTTCGCCTACTTCTAACAACCGTCTTAAGTTGCACAGGAAGCGTGTCGTACGCCATGTCGAGAAAGTGCATCACGTCGTTGAGGCACGAGCCGTTGGCTACGCCGGCCCTGACTACACGTTCGCGGGAACTGTCGGCTCGACGACGACCACGACTATCAAGACAACTACGTAAGTCATTAACCCTTATTTTTCTTCATTTACTGCTAGTGTTGACATGCATCGATAGGACCGTGGCTGTGGTGTACAAACCTACAGGTGCTACGACTATAACTGTCACTTCTCCAACTTCTACAGCTACTACGGAGGTTACTTCTAATTCATTGAAAACAATCACCAGTACCACGACGCTTACTACTTGCCCTACTGGGGGGAGTCGTATGACAATGACATTTGGCTGGTAAGTCTAACAAAATGAGGAGGAAAAATCTTGTTCCCTGAATTTAGTGTTGGGCTGGGATGTGATCGGTAGAGTGGGGGATGTGTCACTCCTTATGGCTTTTAGTATTTAAATGGGTGGCAGATCATATAGGGACTCAAAAGAGTTTTATTTTGAGGATGCGTTATTTCTATCTTGTACAGTAGTGATGTTTCCGTGTCCTTTACGCTAAAGACGCCTAATTTCTAGCCTTCACTCACTCAGCAGGCTTATTATTGTTCATCTTGCTTCGCGACTCCCGTTTATCGCCTTCTTTCAACAACCCATAAAATCACTTAGTGCTCACCGATTCTCCTTCGCTTCTCCTCCCTACGGTCCTCCCTCTCCCCCAGTTCCGTCGCCGTGCCTTTTCCCATCTATTCTGCTCGCTCGCTATCATTGACTCCTTCTACTGATGCCCCCGTTTCGGCCTCCAGTGATCACCTCTTTTAATTTATTCGGTAAGCTTTGCCTTGTAGCTGGCTAGCTCTTTCTTTTTGTCTTCTACCTTGCAGTCATAGCCTGCCTGCTCCTCACCTGCAATATCTCGAAGACGCTGAAGAATCTCTACATCATGGCATGTCCAGGTTGGCGGGATAGTGATGTCTTCCGTGAGGCCCCAAAAGTCCACTGTTCCCGCGAGATACTCATTACAAACTTGTTGCCGTTCGGCTCCCAGGATCTTCCTTAACTCCGCGGTTGTCAATTCGTTGAAGTATCTATGGAGTCTATCCATTTCTTCTCCCTAGGACTGGGATGGCGGATTCGAGGAGTAAACTTGAGTCCACAGCTTATATTTCAACACTAGGTGAGAGAACGTGCAAGCGAAATCAAAGTTAAAACGAATATTCCACTCCAGGTAGAACTTTTTGCCGAAAAGGTTCCGTTTCCAAGCCGGGACCCGTAGTCTAGGCAGTATTAGAATAGTCTCGATCATCTCTTCAGGAATCTCCGAGGCTGTTACGCCGTTAGTCCCAAGATCTAATACCCATGTACCCAAGTCGCCAATCCGCCCTGGTCGCATGATTCCTCCCAGAGGTTCCACTTTCGCCAAAGCCTTCTCTCGTTGTGTACGCGCAACATCCGATTACCTTTCTGACATTGTCTGCCATGTCCAGAGCACACCGCTGCCTTTGAAGGCCTGCATAAGAACGGGATCCCTCTGGATGAAGGTATGGTACGGAAAGAGGGAGAAACGCATGTTCCATGTTATGAAATTGAATTCGGAGATCGATTTGCCAAGTGCCATGAATGCGTAAAGCGGGCTGTCATCTTCATGAAAGTATAGCTGCAAGGTCAGTGAACCTTTTCTCCAAATCATGTAGCCAGACGTCATATCTCCGATGTGTCCCTCCTTTGCGAAGTACTCTTCAACTTCGTATCCCAAATTGGTCGGCACGTAGACTATCAGTTTTTGGGGGTTATGTTGCTCTCCATATAAGAAGCCGAGAACAGCATGTCCACTGAAGAGGATGTTACACTTGGCTTGCGGGTTGCGTAATTCGAGGGGGTCCTGGAAGTATTGCTTCAACCTGTAGTTGATGTTGTAGAGCCTATATTTGAGGGTCTGGAGACCGTAGAACTCCTTCGACGTCTTGCGAAGAGCAACGATGCTCTCGATGTTAAGGGCGGTGAGGATGCTCTCTTAACCTGGGATGTATCGCCCATTGATGAGGTTTGGAACTGATGACATTGTGGTCCGGAGGTCTGCTGATAATGGTAGAGTTTGTTTAGCTGTCCAAGAGACGAGAGCTTCTTCGGGAGGTATCAGAGTCGGCTTGGACTTGCCTCGAGAGTGAACCTCACTAGGTCTGGCTGAGTCTGGCTGGATCTGGCTGGTGGGGTTGAGGGTGTGAGTGCGATTCTATGTGGAGAGTGTGAGCAGCTGGGGCTTATGTTGGTGGTGTTGACGTACCTGCACAAACGCTAGCGGAGACCCACTTTATTTAACTATGCGGTGCTTTCCCTCGCTTCAATTCACGGCGTCGTCCGCACGTTTCTGAGCCGCTAATATGAATTGGAGTTTCGCAAAAAGACAATTATGTGCACATTCTGGTGGGAATCCTCTCTCCTCCAGTGATTATCGATCAATTTCAACTTTCGCAAAGTCCTTAAATCTTCCCGCCTTCATTAAAAATACGAGTTCTTTGTTCAAAGTAATTGTCATACACCTGCGCTTCGAGCTAATGGTGTGCTAAAGATCATTCTAAATATTAGCTGTGCTAAACGTCGTTAGTTTCCCAAACAGCTCAGTAACCGCGAAGTGATCATTTGCCTCTGCAAGGTTGTATTATAGAACTTGGGCGAAGAAAGCCTTGCATATGGGACTCCACTAGATATATAAGACTATACTCGTTTGTTGTTAGCACAAGCATCACAGGGGTAAATCTGTTTGTGGCGCACTAAGCTAACTTGATCCATGTCTTTGATGGCAGACCACAGGTGTCAGTCTGTGAGAGACACGCCGCTACACGGCAAATTCTCATCATTGGCAACTTTAGAGACTTAGAGTAGTTAGAGCATATTCCCAAGCACGTTTCCACAAATCAAAGTTCAATTTACATGATTACTAAGGGCTTCTCAGGGGGGTTGTTAAAAAGTGGTACCAATATTCATTTGAAGTTCACCATGACATGAAAACGGTTAGGGAAGTTTCTTAGAGCTTCGGATTAATAGCAGAGTGCTGCAGCGCCGGTCCTTACTTCTTGTTAGCTTCATTTTGAATTGCTTCACATATTCTGAGGGCCAGTCAATACTCGAGAATACAAAATTCTCATTGGGGTACTAGCAATCAAAACCAAGGAATTCGAGCTACGTAATAGCAGGCAACATATACTGTGGCCCCACTACCAGGTAGTGGTGAGTAGGTCGCACTTTTTTCCATCTCGCTCACTTCAGCGTTGTCTCCTCCTCAGGCTCCCAATTTCGCAGCGTCTTCACCTTACTATCTTTCTTTCGCTGGAACCTTCCTTTGTACCGGTCTTCGTCGCGTTCGGCTACCTCCTGAAGGAATGCGATGAGCTCAACATCGTGAAAGTTCCACGTCGGCGGTGGTACAAAACGCTCGCGGAAATCCTCAGATTGCTGACCGTCTCGATTTAGTAAGCTTTCTAGATCCTGGGAACGTTCTTCCTTTGGTATCTTGATAATCTCCATAATGGTGAGCTCAGTGAGGCGATCCTCTAGTTCCTTAATTGCATCTCCATACGAAGGAGCAGCCTTGTCGGTGCTTCGAGTGACGTACTCGTACCTTAGAACGGGCTGTTTAAAAATACATTTGATGTTCATTACATAACTTGTTATTCTCCTGTCATGTTTAGAGACCAGAAGCTTAAAAGTTGTGGACTCGAGAACGAAGTCGGGCACATTTGATGGTGTCATACCAGTGGTGTCAAGCTTAAACATCCAAGTGTGCCTATCTTTAATCTGGCGAGGACGGGTCAGCCCCTGATAGTCACCACTGACGTCCTCCTGCTTCCAGTGGATGCTCTTAGTAGTCCATCCTGATTCCGAGATAGATCGCAAAGGCCCACTCAGGGACTCGTTCATCCTTTCCAGCAGGTAGGTCTGCTCTTCGACAAAGGTCGGAACTGGAAACAGAGAGTACACCTTGTTCCAAGAGATGACGTTGAGTAAGGCGGTATGAGATGTACGAGTTAGGATATCGAAAATGGGAGGATTATCACTCCACCATAGCTCGATGATTGCTCCGGGCGCATTCTCATATATAGCGCATTTGATATCTGCCGTGGGGTCGCGTGGTGCTTTGAGAGTGTAGCCCTCCTCCTTCAAGTACTGCTCGACATTAGTCCGATACTTGGTCTTGACAGTGATGGTCATGCACTTTCCCTGGAATGGCTTACGGCCTAAGAAGCAAGCCACAAAGTCCCCTGAGAGTAGTGCATTCCATTGTGCCTGGAGGTTCCGGAACTCAATAGGGGTTTCGAAGAATTGCCGCAAAGCCTTGTTAATGCTGTGCTCGCCCTTGAGCAAAACACCCTGAAGATGTGAGAAGTCCGGAGAGGTTTTAGCTAACGCCGCAATATCCCCGGGGTTGAGGTACGACATCAGTGTAGCCTGAATTGGACTGAAACGGTCGTCGAGGAGGTCGTCGAGCTGAATTTTCTGGTTTTCCATTTTTAGTTGGAGGAAGCTGTGTCACTGGATGTATGGTAGAATATAATATAGACCTAGATGGAGTTTATATACTTGAGTTTTCGCGACTGTCGTGAACAGCCCGATACTTTCACAATGATCGCCATGCTCATAGTGAGCATATATGTTCACACTGCATGAAAGAAATCTCGATTGAGCCACACTAGGATCAAACAATTTGACAAAGGATCATGTGCGGGGCCTTGTGGATTTGAACAAACAATGAACGTTATTGATGAGCGCAAGACACCAAAGGACCTGGAAACCTAAATAACGCAATTTCGTTTTGGATTGTGTTTGTATCCACATATTGAAGGTACGTGCAGTGACGTAAAATTCTAACGCTTGACGTTCACCAGCAGAGTTGCTATCAACCAATTCAACCAAGCTGAGTGCCCTGGCTCTAATTGATTGACTATACGAGGTCATCCAGCTTGGATTGATTGGATTGATAGAGCTCTGAGATTGACTTGATTGGATTGAATTGATAGAGAATAATTCGAGCCACGTGACTTTATTTTGGGTGGCAAATATCACGACTTTTAGCGTTGGTGGCAGCGCAGAGGTCGAACAGTGGAAAAGTACTCAGGGGTATCAAATATTATATTTCCTAGCGCGGATTGGGTGGCAAATATCACGACTTTTTAGCGTTGGTAGCAGCGCAGAGGTCGAACAGTGGAAAAGTACTCAGGGGTATCAAATATTATACCACCTAGTGTTGGTAGAGCCCTTGTAAATCGATATTAGAGGTGCTTTTGGTGGTGTTTTTTGCGAGTTTTCTAGTCGCCGTTATTTACAATTATCATCTCAATTGCCTCAATATCAATATTCTGCTAATTATAAGTTTTGTAAGACTTTTGTATACCAATTCTCTTCTATAAATAAAGGCTTTGCAAAGTAGATAGGAGATCTAGGTTTATATATAGTCTCCTTACACCTAGTAGGTTACTAAGCTTACTAAACGTACACTTATAATTAGATACTGATGCTAGCATAGAGAGTATATCAATTGCTATCTAGCTGAGAACTGGGTATTACTTCCCCATTAATAACTAATATAAGATAGGCTGGTGGGCAAGTAGGTAATCCTCTAGTAATGTAGGCTCCTTTTTCCACTATTAATATTTATCCAAAGGCTAATCTAATTACTATTATTAATTAAGAGCTACCTTTATAAATTTAGATTAACTTTATAGGGGACTAACACGTTGTCTTTTTAGTAGAGGTAGCTATAGTTCAGGTGAGGCTTTATACAGAGCTTCATCCTTATATTTCTACTATTACTAAAGAAGTACCTAGTTATTTTTCTCCAGCCAACCTGCCTGTAGATGAGGATCCTCACCCTTATAGTTGATTGGTACCCTCTATTAAGCTTCTAGATAATTCTTATATATAGGATATAGGCTTATAGTAATATAGTAAGCTAGTACATCCTTAAGCTTTATAAAAAACTCTTCAACCTTTGTAATACTAAGATATAGGTTAATAATTATATAATCCTTAGGTAAGTTACTATTATTGTAGTCTATATCTTAAAGCTGTACTTCCTATTCCTATAGTAAGCTTAGGAGGTATTTAAGTATAGGGATAACCTCCTAAAGAGTACTATAGCAACTCCCCTTGCCCCTGCCCTTAAGCTAGCTAGTAGCTTCTATAAAGGGGCGTAGGAGGTGCAAATATTTAGTAATTATAGCCTAGTCTTGTACACGTAACCTATCCTTAGTAATAAACTAATATACGTTTTAAGTACTTAATTACAGCTGAGATACTAATAAGTAACCTTACTACTATAGTAGGTTATTAGTCTTCTTATACTCCATTATTTTATATGCAATATAGTCGTTAAGGGGTATTTAGAGTTGAATTACATGCTTAAAGCAGGTGAAGTAACTATTCTATCTTGTTTTTACAGGTTTGATAACCTCTAATCTAGTAATGTATTGCTCAGGATATTAGGTAGCCTCCTTATCTTGAAATCTCTATAGTAGCTTATAAGCTTGTGGTATACATATAGATACGATTATATTAAAAAGTATACTAAGAGGGCCAAGTTTCCGCCATTTATCTAGGAACTATTCCTTATCCTAGGAACCTATATTAGTAGGTAAGTATATAGTAGAGAAAGCTATATAAGCTTAGAACTATATATAGGTATATTTATATTATTATTTTCAAAGGCGTTACAGTCTTTTCCCTATATAACTTGTTAAGCGCCTAGGTTAAGGATATAGCACGTGCAACACAGGTAGTAGTAATAGTAATTAAACCTAAATTCATTAGTAAGAGCCTCTATAGCTGTATTGTTATTAGTAGTATTATTAAGCGTAAAGTAACCTAATTAATAGGAAGCAATTTTAAACTATTTAAGAGTTGCTACTACTGCTGCAGCAATATTATTACCTATATATTACCTATAGAGAGTAGGTAATCCAAGGATATAATCCTTGATATTACTATCCAAATCTATATAGTAAACGCAGATCCCTATAAGCGTGCGCTTGCTGCTAATTAAAGTCTAATTATTAAATATAATATAGATAAGGGATTAAGACTATTTAAGATATCTAATAACTAATAGGAGGTAGCTATTGTATTTAGCAATAATGTGATCTTGGAGGCTTTAGTGGTTCTACTAGAGGTAGCTCTCTACTAATAGATTTGCAGCTTTTATTATAGATCTAAACTTAGGCACCTTAATAATCCTAAGGGCTTAATTATTAGATATAACCCAGTTTTTTACTGCATCTAAAAAGGTCTTATAAGATAGGCTTCTAGCAATCTTATTAGCAATCTCTTAGGATATATCTAGGCCTTTCCTTTACATAGAGAGGATAATTAATAGGGTACTTTTTAGTGCAGAGAAGTTGATTCTACTATCTTTATTGTAACTATAGCCTGCCTTTTGCTGTTCTAGATAGTAATAGACAGAAGAAGTAGATCTAGAGACTTTGTATAGGCCTTGTAGCAATGTATATCTGTGTTAGTAACAATACCTATACAGCTAATATAAACAGTTATATTTCTAGTACTATACCTACTATCCATATGTAAAAATCCAGCTCAATTGATTACTATAAGGCTTAATAGGTGCTTTTTGGAGATCTAGCACGCGTTTCTAATTAAGTCCTTAATAATATTCGTTATTAATTGGTATAGGTGATGGCGTGTTAAGCATAGAGGCTTTGGGTAGGTCTTTAGTCGCATTGGAAATAGTTACTTAATCAGATATTAATAGAGTAGTACTCTGCGAGTCTACGAGATTAAGGCACTAGCTGAAGACCTTAGCAAGGTACTTGTTCATGGTGGATATAGTGGGTGGGAGGGGTAGTAGTGGATGAGAGATGAGATGGCAATGGAGAGAGGACGTTAAGGTTACAGTGTTGTTTTCTTGGTACAAACATTTACTGAGTTCTCATTGGCCAACCTTAATTTGAGCTCAGCTAATAAGAGCCCAGGGATGGAGTTTAGCGTTAACCTTAATATTTTTCAGCCAATCAATGGATATTAGAACTACCTACCCTACCCCCCCCCCTATTTATCCCCCATCAATTCAATTCAACCAATTTAGGGCCTACAGATTGACTTGATTGGCAAAAAGCTCTGTCGCAGCTTGATTGATTGAATTGATTACGTACGCATCAATTCAATTCAATCAACCAATCTGGATTGGTTGTTAGCAACTCTGTTCACCAGTTCAATCAAGGGGTTTATGTGAATGATACGATGAGATCCAATCAGTGTTTCTGTTCAATCCCTTTTTTGAAGACCTGACTTCAAGCAGAACTTCAAGCAGAGAAAGGCCTACAGTTTGGCTCAATGGGGGTTTCAACAAACGAGCACTGCAAGCGCCATGCATGTCAACCTCGTTTCATGTTCCTCGCCCTACAAACTAACAACTTCCACTTCCTTCTAGGAGATCACACTAAATAGCATATTCACTTCATAATATCTCGACTACCATCAATACAGGGTAAAGTGCCCATTGCATTCTATGACACCATGGCTAGTAACTCGGAGAATGCTACGACACCATCTCCGCTTTTCCAGTTTCTATCAAACCCCAGAAGCTACTATCCCATCTACAAGAGAATATGCTTGTCTCTTGATGTCGCAGGCATCATTGTTCACCAATGTAACAAAGCGCTCTCGTTCATCTACAAGGATCTGTTGAAATTTCAGTGGAATATCAACGGCTATCTACGGTCATTCTTTAGCGACCCGTGGGAGTTTCGAACAATACAAAGACAGACAAATACCATCAGTGCCGGAAGGTCAGCAATGATGTACTTCGACCAGCTCCAACTTCCCTAAAAATGACTAATGCCTTGAACTGTACGTTAAGGGTGGTGCGGGGGCGAGTGCCATGAGTAGGTACATCAAGAAGGCTGGGTATACCTGAATCAAGGAGGCCGAGTGTATTTACGTTCGACAGGGCGGACGCCAACCACCCAGGGTTCTTCATTCTCAAGATAAGCAACAGCAGACATGCCACGACGGGGGCTACTCAATAACCTAAAAAAGCGGATTGATATCGATCCAGCTCAACCTTTTACATAATGTGCACCAAGTATGCCGCATTGACCGGATTTCTATGGCTGGTCCTCATGACTCATCTTACCTGCTTTGTATCTTGAAATAAAGCGTACTGCCTGTTCCCTACGTCAACATTTGTTTCTCGATATTCATTTTGTCTACATAGAGCAGAATCTCAATCTCTGAAAGAGGCTGACGCGGATGGCTTCAGAGCCAATATATAGCCCTGGGCCACAGGACTCCAGAAAAGGCTCAGGAGCTGTCGTGGGATGAAAGATGTTCGAGGTGTTGCCGACAAGTACCCTTTGGTCATTAACCTTGGCATTGAAGGCATTGGAGAATCCGATTCGGGATATTTAATTAAGCGCGCAAGCTTCTACATGGGCGTTCTTGCAGACCCTGGACGGCGGATTCCTCAGATCAAGTTCTCTATATTGGAATATCCTGTGCTAAAGCATGCATATATCGTCTCCAGTCCGACCTTTCTTTCTTTCATTGAGTGTCAGCTGAAAGGACTGACAGCCCTTGAGCTCCTCAATCTGGAGCCAGAAAAACGGCCACCACACTACGATGAAATCATCGGCCATCAAATGAGCCCTAAGGAGATCCCCAAAACATTCCAGTTTCCACGCACATGGAAATGCCACGATAAAGATGTTCAGAGACATCTCAGAGCTTTGCTAGAAGAAAAGCTTAACTTAGGGCTCTTAGTTAGAGCAGTGGAAGTCATTTGTGTTGATTCTGGAAGTTATGAACTCATCAGAGGGGATTATGTGCCTACTGCGATCTTAACTACGGATCCCTTCGCAACACCCAAAATTTATTGAACGAGTATGAGGGAAGATTGGATGAATTGATGATAGCTATTTATGTATCTAAGACTGTCTATATAGGCCAGCACAGCTTGCTACAGTAGATGATCGTACATGTGATAGAAGCTGCTGGAAACCAACAAAAGTCCTCGATATCCGACCCATCACCCTTCATGTGTGCAGTGATGACTGCTACTACTTTGAAGCCACAAGTTTAGAACATAGGCTTTGACATGGGCCCACCTCCAACCCAGGTGACGGCTCCAACCTCATCAGCGATGGTGTTGCAATAGTTTGTCAGCCAAGTCCCAAAACCTTGCGGGTGGTCGTCAGGATGAACGAATGTTCCCCTTCGTTCTGGAGATATTAGAATCTCATCTTAGGCCAGCGATGGAATCCATACGAGACTCTTTTGCTTCATCGTACCCGTAATTCACCGGAGCTCCCAACACCTTGGTGAACATGTGATCGGCAACCCGTGAGTTTATCCCAGGTATATCTTGTTGTTGCACCTTCTTGACTTCATGGCCCTCTTTGGTAGGCTCTTCAACATGTGGACAACGGAGCGCTGTCCATTCAACAACTTCACTGCCTCAGATGCCAGCTCACCAGAGACGATCTCCTGCCATTCCTATAATAGTCAGTTTGCCTAGTCTGTCGATGTCGGCTTCGGTAACATTTTCGACCAATTCGACGTCTATATCAGTCATTTTCCAAATGTGATGTTTTATGTTGTGACAGGGGGAAAGGTGGGTGATTGCAATTCCATATAACGTATATGTACATTACAAAACATATGTATATCCTACACTTCCTGTTTAAGATCTTGCTCTGCGTGCCACAGGCTCTCCGCCATTCACGCCGTCAGGGCTGCAAATCAACGCATCTCGGACGGCCTCGAGCCGGCCAACGCCTCCGTAAGCGCAGTCATCTTTGCATATAGGTTTTTACGCAAATAAGTAGTTGTGGATAGGAATAGGTAGAATACTTTCAATTTGGACCAGGAGCCTGGCAGTCCGTGGCAATCACAATCATCGGGTGAAGCTATCATTGTTCACGAGCCTATGGCAGTCATCTTGCTAACTGAGGCTCACCCATATTGGGGTTCCTGATCGAAGCTAGACCACAATATTACTTGTTCTGGTGGATGGCCTTTCCCACCATATGGCTAGTATCACGATGGTCAAGGAGGCCTAAAGTGAGATTGAACGGCACACAATATGAGAATCGGGCGGTCAGGAAGCTTATTCCCGGTGCCGGTTTCTTGGCCGTCTTCCAGTCTCGAAGGTGTAATAGGTCGGCATCTGTTGTTGACCGAATGTCTTTGGCCTTGGAAGAGGGTCGGCGCATGCAAGGCCGGCAAAGAACAAGAAAAAAGCATGCATGTCGCAATCGACACCCGTCAAGGTCTCATGCCGCCTTATCGATGGTGGGTGCGGTCGGTAGCAGACCTTGGTATCCCAACACATACAGGGCTTGGGGCAAAGGAGAGAGTCTTGGCACCGGCCCGACGAATATTCCGGTTTAGCGAGGCCCACGAAATTCAACATCACGAATCTACTATCGTCGTCAACCCACTCGCCAACTCACCACATCGCCCCTCGTCACCCCTCAGTATCTTCACAATCCGACAAAATGGGTGGTGTTACAGTCAAGGACGTTCCGGTACGCGCGCACACTTCTATGCGACACTGCGCCATAGCACGATACTAATGAAATATTCCCACAGGCGCAACAGTTCATCCAGTCCTATGCCGCCTTCTTGAAGAGGCAGGGAAAGCTCCCTATGTACGTCTCTCACTCCTCTAACATGTCGAATTCGTTGCGCTGACAATCCTACAGCCCAGGTTCGTCTCAACCCATCGGGTGAAATGAAGCCTGAATCCCGTAACTGGGGGATAAATGCATCGCATCGCGTGCTGACCATTATCTACAGGCTGGGTTGATACTGTCAAGACATCGCGTGAGTAGTCTGCTTGACCCAAAAAACTGTGAACAGAGTGGCTGACCGGTATCAATTAGACTCCAACGAACTCCCTCCCCAGGACATCGACTGGTTCTACGTCCGCGCTGCCTCGGTCGCCCGTCACATCTATATGCGCAAGACCGTTGGTGTTGGCCGTCTACGGAAGGTCCACGGGTACGGCACCATTTTTGTTATATCGTCCGCTGCGTCACAAGCTCTGACAAAAGATTTTAGCTCCACCAAGAACCGCGGCTCTCGCCCCTCCCACCACGTCGATGCCTCCGGCTCCGTTGACCGTAAGGTTTGCCAGGCCCTCGAGAAGATCGGTGTGCTCGAGCACGACGAGGAGAAGGGTGGCCGTCGCATTACACAGTCCGGTCAGCGTGATTTGGACCGAATTGCCATGACCACGCTCGAGGCCGAGGAGGAGGATGAAGATGACGAGTAGATGCGTGCGGGATAGGATTACGGATCACGGATCGGTGACTGCTTGGCATTTTCCGGGTGGTATGGGTCACGGCTTATGGCGTTCATACTGCAGTAAACTACCTGCGGGTGTTGCATACCTAGGATTTCAAAAATGAATCTGGGCTTGGCCTAAAAGCATTTGCCGTGTCTTTCTTTGTCCAGAAGTTTATTTGGTGATGGCTACATGCTGTGAGACTATCAAAAGTGCATTTGACAGGGGGCGATATTTGTGATCATAGTCTGAAACTGTGCAGAGAAGGACAGGACACCAATACTACAACACCGCCACTGAACAGCTAACTCTTTTCATAAGTCACCAATTTGGCTTTTCCAGAAAACCAGTCACATCATCTATTGAAGCTCAAAAGATCATAAAAGATTTGAGTTGCCTCGTAGTATTCGGCGCCAGTTCCCATACTTCTTCTACACATTCTAAACTCCTCAGACTAGGAGATCACCAAAATCTATATTGCACGCCTAGAGCAGAACGATCCAAAAAGCAGCGTCCAAACATCTCTCGACTGGTGACTAAAAGAGATCCGTCATGGCTCCATGGCTCGCATCTCCAACCAGTCTGGCATACTTGGCCAACACGCCCCTCGTCACCGGCATACGGGGTGCCTTCCAATTCTTCAATCTACTCGCAATCTCCTCATCGCTCACATTCATATCAATTCTGTTCGTCCCTGCGTCGATAGTAATCACATCACCGTCTTGAACCACAGCGACCGGTCCCCCAACAGCAGCTTCAGGACAGATATGTCCCACGATGAACCCATGACTTGCGCCGCTGTACCTCCCATCGGTGATAAGAGCGATGTTCGTGAGTCCCGCGCCCATGATAGCTGCGGATGCTTTGAGTTGTTCGGGCATGCCTGGACCACCCTTGGGCCCTTCATAGCGCACTACCAAGACTAGATTCTCGCCGTGGGGGATCTTGCCGGCGTTGAGGGCAGCATCTAGTTCATGCTCCTTGTTGAAAACCATGGCTTTGCCGGTGAACTTTAGACCTTCTTTGCCTGTGATTTTGGCAACGGCGCCTGCAGGGGCGAGATTTCCACGCAGAATCTCGATGTGGCCGGTTGCTTTTATGGGGTTGGAAAGTGGGCGGATGATGGTCTGGTCTTGGGGGAGGGAGGGGAAGGATTCGATGTTTTCGGCGAGCGTTTTGCCGGTCACGGTGGGGATGGAGCCGTTGAGGAGGTTTGCGGCGACGAGGATCTTCATTACGCTTGGTATACCGCCTATTTCGAATAGGTCGGCCATGAGGAATTTTCCACTCGGGGCAAGGTCGGCGATGAAGGGGATTTTGTTGGATACACGCTGGAAGTCATCCAGCGTAAGATCAACGCCCGCTGTGCCGGCCATTGCGAGTAGGTGGAGAACTGCATTTGTTGAACCTCCAAGTATCATCATCATGACAAGCGCGTTTTCGAAGGAAGCTTTGGTGAGGAGTTTACGCGGAGTGATGTTTTGCTCCATGCAGACACGGATCGCAGCTGCCGCTTTGGCACATTCGCGCATCTTTTCGGGCGAATCTGCTGGCATCGCAGAGGAGTTGGGGAGAGAAAATCCCATTGCTAGGAAGCGTCAGTATCTTGCAATTGGTGTTTGGGGGTAGGTCGTCATGGTGAACTCTTTCTGAGTCCGTTCTTCGGTGCAACTTCTCATACCTTCGATAGCCGTGCTCATCGTATTCGCCGTGTACATTCCACTACAAGCACCAGCACTGGGACACGCATGTCGCTCAAGATCTTCCATGATTTCATCTGGAGTGTACTTCCCCTCTTCTGGGCTCTTCAATTTCTGATAATTAAACGCCCCCGCTGCTTCGAAGCACGTGCTGATATTGATGGGTTTCTTCAGCGTCTCGCTATATCCAGGCCTGTTTGTTCCCCCATAAACCATTATTGACGGGCGATTGTGCCGAGCAAAAGCCATGATAACACCCGGCATGTTCTTATCACAGCCTGGAATTGCAATGCATGCATCGTGGTGTTGAGCGCAGGTCATGGTTTCAAGACTGTCGGCGATGATCTCGCGCGTTTGGAGAGAAAATCGCATTCCCTCGCCGCCCATCGTGATGCCGTCGGATACACCGATTGTGTTGTACTGCCAGGCGATCATGCCGTCTTTTTGTAGTACACGCTTGATCTCCTTGCCGAGGCCTAGCAAGTGCATGTTGCATGGATTGCCTTCCCACCAAACACTCGCAACTCCAACCTGAGGACTGTTCTTCATAGCGTCTCGATCTGGAACACCGGCAGCGTAGAGCATTGCTTGGGCGCCGGGGAAGTTATGCCCGTGGGTGAGCGTGGACGAATATCGGTTTAGTGCGAGCTTGCCATTCCTCATAGTGCCTTCGGGAAGGTGAGGAAAGTCCAGGAACCGTGGTTCTTCCGGCTGGCGTTGTTTTTCAAGATTGCTAGGATCCATCGTGAGCGATATGGGATGGAACGCGGAGAAGAGAAGCAGTTGGGCGGCACGGCGAGGTGGAAAGACTGCCTGCTACAGCCTCAATGAGGAGTCTGCAGGCGACTCGTTTGGACTACGAGAAAATTTGATATGACGCCTTAGAAGGGGAGCTCTGCGAGTCGTTTCAACCTTGTGGAAGGCTTATGAAGATATCAATCTGGAGAGAATTCAAGAGAAGAAGACAGTGATGCAGTAGGAAACTTAAAAGCGTGCCGATGTCGACAGAATTTGACGCAAGCCACAGAAACTTTGGAAAGTTGTTGACTGCTGTGATAGGAAGAATACTTATAGATACTAGCCTCTACGGATAGCCATTGTGGCCCAGGGCATCTTCGGATGTACGTTTACAGCTTGGCCCGCCGTTCTTCGGATCATCGCGTTGTGGGGCAGCTCAATTGCTGAAGGTTTGTTTGACCTCGGGGAGCTGGAGGATGAGGGGTGGCCCTTGTGGACCCCGCGATAACAGGTACAGCGTCTGCTAGTGCCTGATAGCTAGCACGCGCGGACCAATGTAACGAGCGCTTTTGCCAGGCCGGCCCGCGCAATTGGAGCCAGCGGGTGATGCAGAGTCAAGCTGTCGAGGGCCCGGGAAGAAACTGTCACGGAAGGGTGGAACGGTGCTTTGGAGAGAATCCCGGGGTTAAGCGAATGCCAACGGCGGACACCAACATGCTTATGGCACCACCTACATATGCAAGGAGGAGGCCTCGGGTCCAGAACGACATGTGCTCTACTGGCTCCAGCTCCGTAGGCACCGCCGACACAGATGTACCGCCTCCAGCCGGATCGACGATGGATACGGCTTGGTCGCCTTCAATATCCATGAGGCCCCCCTCTGGACGGAAAGCATCAAGGCCAGGGTCCAGCATGCGTTGCCCTTCACCATGGACCAAGACCGGGAGCGCCCAACGCGACGAGGATGGCGACATCCCGTTGCCGCATTGCTTATTCCGGGAGAAATGAAGAAAAGCATGGAAAGGCTACGCGAATCCCAGAGGGCGATATCCTTTGGCCGCTGGCGTGGTGTTTGGAGATGAGCAAACAGGTCCGATGGGGAGTGAGCGGGGACGGGGAAGGAGAATGAGAGCATCTTGCTGCCAAGGGGGGTGGGCCCAGGTGTCTCCGGCTGGCTGGCGGAGCTCCTCCGCTCCTGAGTCAGTCAGGAAAGCGAGCCTGACATCATCCCGTCGGCCAGCACCCGGCCATCGCGAATTCTCGCAGCCGTGTTTGCTATGTCTTACGTCTTGTGTCCTTCGTCCATTCACTCTGTTCTCTGTCCGACAATCCAGTTCTTGTCCACGGCAACAACACCTCAAGCACGCTCCACCTGCCCGTCGCTCTCTGCTCCCCATCATCCGCAAAATGAGGCGGCACATTTTCGCGCTTTTCAACCTCAAACTTCGGGCAGATATTAGGCTCTTCTTCTCATAGCAGCACACTGGCTCGGGTTCTCCAACGTGCGCGGATAGCACCGTCGCAGCCGTCGCAGGCACCGCCCATTCTCTGCCACAAACGAGAGCACGTATTCAAGGTGCAGCGCCCATTGGTCCGCGTCCTGCGAGGGTTCGACATCCACGCCATCCCGCCATCCCACGCCTCCGCGCCTGGTGGAGTATACATTCAGCTCTCCAGCACGCAAAGCCAGATGGAGCCTCATTCGCGCCAGCATTATGGCACGTTGCAGCTTCCACAGGCCCTGATTCTACTGCTGAGGACGTGCCTCGCCGAGTCCCTCGACCGCATCGTGACACAGTCTCACCCAGGCAGTGAGAACCAGGGGCAGCGTATAAGACCTTCTATCCATCATCTGTTTCTTCGCTTTTCATCTTTTGGCCATCCAAAAGCTTTGGTGTCTCGGGCAACTTTTGTGGGCATGGTGCAGTTGACGGCTCTTTGTGGTATCGCTTCTGCTCTTTGGATATGGAGCAAACACAATGGGAAAAAGAAGGGGCGGGCCTCTCTGAACGGTACAAATTCCAATGCACCAACTACTGCCGCTCTGGGTAAGGAATCCTGCTCCATGTCCTGCAGCCCGTTCTATTCACGTGATGCGCTGCATTGGGCATCCCAAACTTGGGATGCACGACAGGAGCGCTCATCTCCGCTGTACCCATCGTTCTCCCATGCGCCAATATATATTCATTGCTGATCCCGTGTGCAGATGTTGATTCCACCGACCCAGGCCTGCTTAAAAAGCATTCCACCTTCGAGTCCTATTCTGTGCCCATCACAGGATTCACGTACCCTTCTATACGGACCTTCTTCCGACCTCACCCCCAGCAAAGCAAGCTACCAAACGAGCCGCACCCTATTCCGTTGCTTGTCTTTATCCATGGCCTCGGCGGATCCGTCGCTCAGTTCAACCCCATCCTCATTAGCCTTGTCAATCTAGCTCCATCGCTGGCTATTGATCTTCCTGGCTGCGGGAGGTCTACCTTCCATCCCAAGGACTGGAAGGCGTATACCACCGACGCCCTGGTCCAACTCCTCGCCGTTGCCATCGAGGCCCATCGAGACCGCGATGCAAACCAAAAAGTCATTCTGGTCGCCCACAGCATGGGATGTTCTCTAGCAGCGCTCCTTGCCTCGTCCACATCACCACATGCAGCCCTCATTTCGGAACATATAGTCGGTCTCGTCGCCATTTGTCCACAGGCGGAGCCGCCAAGTGAAAAACAGCGCAAAGCTCTGATAAGGGCCACTTCTATACCAAGTGTGATGTTCGACCTGATTCGAAAGTGGGACCGTCGAGGCGGTGTGGACAGTAGGAGCGTGACGCGCATGGTAGGCCCAGACGCAGAGGAAAAGACGAAGAAACTCCAGCTGCGGTTTAACGAACAAAGTCAGACGAACGTATGGCGACGTATGGCACGTGGTATGATTCCAGATTATTCTGGAGGAATCCCAGCCGGTGGCCTCCCTGGGAAGGACGTATGGTCAGGGCTCCGCCTCCCAGTGTTCCTTGCCGCTGGCGAAGCCGACCATCTCACGCCGCCTGATAACGCGAAGCTCATCGCTCATTTCTTGGGAAGAGACATTGCTGCCATGGATCCACCGAGTGACAAAGCAAGTTTGCCAATGGCTGCTGCTCCAATCGACCCAGGAAGCCTTGATCCCGCCTTAGCAGAGCGACCGCATCACGACTCCGGTATTGATGCAAACGACTTACCCCGAATAAAGGAGGAGACGACTGTTCCAAGTACTTTGCTATTCTCACCATCCGCAGAGAGTTTGGTCAATGACGATAACATTTCAACAGCCGGCGAAAGTGCTACAATTGGAGATGATGTGTCAATTACAAATGCACCAGCTTCCATCTCCACCTCCAATGTTCCCTTACCGCATCCTCGCCACCTTGTCGTTAAGACGGTCATCTTCCCGAAGCCAGCATCACATTCCCTTTTATTCGCACCCTCCACTTCGCGTAGTCTCTCAGGACTAGTTGGAGACTTCTTTGCCGATCACATCGACCCACGTTTATCTCTTGGTTGGCAACTTCAATACTTGACGACAGAGGGTAAATGGGACGTCAAGAACCTTAAGAAGTGGAGCTCGACTGAGCCAGTTTCCCTCCCACTCGCAGATACTTTTCGAGCCATGAAGACTTTACGCGAAGTGGACGAACAACATTCGCCCAAGATCTTTGTGAAGGATTGGGCGGGTAAGATCCGCGTTGTTGTGGATATCAGTCATGGGTCTCCCGTCTATGACCCAAAAGGTCTCGAAGCTGGCGGAATCAAGTACTACAAGTTCCCCTGCGTATCCAAGATGCCACCTCAGACGGAAGAAGTCAAGGCCTTCATCGAACTCATTGACACCATACGCGCGGACAAAAGCGAAGACGAGACAGGTTTGATCGGGGTCCATTGCCATTATGGATTCAACCGCACCGGCTTCTTCTTAGTATGTTATCTTGTTGAAAGACTAAAGTATAGAGTTGAAGAAGCGATCGACGCATTCGCGACAGCGAGACCTATCGGGATCAAGCATGCTCATTTCATCGATGCGCTGCATGTGAGATATGCTGTTGGTCTGAGGAAGGCGCCTACTCTTTGACAAAATAATTTTCTCTTGTATGATATTTTTATTGGGCTCCGCTCGTTACATAGCGTACGCGTTAGGGCGTTCTTCTTTTACGGCTTCGCTGCTCGACGTCTAGTCCATGGGATATTGGATGGGGATACGGGTTTATACTGCGATGTGGACGGCAGTCACATCGCTAGGTCTAACGGCCGGTTTTAATCTCACTTTTTCTTCTCCACCAGTGCTAGCTTTGTTGGAATGGTGACCATCATGATGTCTCTATCTACTTTTGTTGCCCCATCAGATGTAAAATGGCGCAATGCCGTTCAACTGCGAGAGTCACATGATTATCTTGCTCCTTTCCGCAAGTATATAAAAACCTACACAGACTCTCATTCTATCTCCAAGAGTCTTGTTAACCACATCTCACCTCTGTCTCTAAAATCGCCCAAAAAGAACGGCCAACGAGCAATTAGAATTCTGCAAGAAATACCATATGACTTTGGAGTCTCGAGAAGGATCAACTGGGGGATGGGATCTTTGTTTGGAGGATGAACTAAAATATATGATAGAGTCGAACTGTGTGAGCAGTGGGGCGTTAGGGGAACAGTAGGTGATGGGCTTGTCAAGATCCCGAGTTGGCCAGGGAATCTATTCCGGAGGCAGTCACTGCTGTACAAGTACTTCTCTCATCGAAATTTCCACGTGTCTCATTGCTCTGAGGCGTTTACAAATCGCCGACCCGCCACATCATTATTCTCGACAACATCTGGATGCCAGACCTGGCTTTTCAAATCAAGCAAGGTTCGAAGTTATTCGTTTTTAAAAACTCTCTCCTTGAAACCTCATGTCGGGGAGGGCGGTGATAAAAACTCAGACATCGAGGGGATGTGGTGTTTGTTTTGGATCAGCAGGATGATTGGATATTGAGATGTCCCTTGGTTTAGCTCTACGAAGAGATGGAGATGATGATGATCATATCTTGATGACGAGACGGCCTCTCTGCTCAACATGTGAGAAGTGATGAAGAGATCATCGCATGCCCCCACTTCTGTCCACCGGGATATATACACTTCCTTGAATATCTCCCTTAACCCTACAACTTCCTTAAGCCACCTTCCCACTCTTGAATTTCTCTCCACTACTACGATTTCATGACGAGACAATAAAAACTCCCCATGGGTGAACCATAAGAGCGAAAATGGCACAACTACGAACTATGGCTGGCGTTCTTAAAAGTCAACTATCCCAATGCCATGTGTAGTCGACTGAGTTCCTTTCATAATGTACCATCCTTACCACTAATATATTATAAAACCTCCCATGTTCTTCTTTTTCAACATGCCTAACTTGGACCTGGACACTAAAATTGCTTTGAAGGAGAACTATGAAACGTAAAAGTTGCGACAATCGCCCTGATGTCCGGACCCTCTAAAGGCGGCAGGCTACAACAACTATGTTTCGTGGGAAGATTGGGTTTTCTAAAAGGGTCTGTCTGAACGCTGAGAGGCGATGTGGTCAAGTATGATGTTTGGAGGCGCTCTAAAGACTTTGGTGTACTTCCCATGTCTTTTTGGGAGCATTCAGTCATCACAAATCGATGGCCAGGCAACTCTAGTATCATTGGAGCATTTGAGGCTGGGAAAGATCATGAAGATCATCATCTATTTCTTCGTCACATCTACGCCGATCTTAGCCGTTGGTCGTCAAGTGTAACGAGGTGGATTTTGTGACTTACTGAACTGGAAGTGAATAATATCTCCATCTTGCACGACCTGAGGATATGAAATCAGTTGGCAGTATGGATACTTGATGTAGGAGGACGTACATAGGTCTTCCCCTCCTGTCTGTACTTCCCCGCAGCCTTGATCGGACCCATAGACTTTCCGCCTTCGCAGAGGTCGTGGAAATCCTGGAAAGCGACCACTTCGGCCTTAATGAAGCCCTTTTCAAAGTCTCCATGGATGACTCCGGCAGCTTGTGGGGCCAAGCAACCCTTCTGGATGGTCCAGCATCTAATTTCCTTCTCTCCAGCTACATCCGGGTCAGCAACCATTTGCCGTCGTAAGGAATGGGAGCAACAAACCAGTGAAGTAATACTGCAAACTGAGCTTCGTGAATCCCTCGGTCACGATCTTGTCCAGCTTGGACTTGACCTTGCTATCCTTAAGGAACTCCTCTAGCTTAGCCGGGTCGTCCTTCGCGGCGTAATACTTCTCTTCAAACTCGACCGAGAATGGGATCACATCGCGGGGCACCCCACCATGCTCGGTCACCCACTTGGCAATGAGTGGGAGATACTTGCACTTCTGGCGGAGGTAATCCTTCATAGTCAGGTTGACGAGGTAAATTGTCGGCTTTGTCGTGATGAGCTGGATCTTCTCGTTGATGAGCGCGATTTCAGCAGGGGTCCAGCTGCCATCTCGCACTGGCTGGTTCTTTTCCAGCATCTATGTGCAATTTAATTAGCATAGCTGTTTATAATTGAGCGCGCAGCGGCTTACAGCCTTGATCTTTGTTGTCGTCTCGGTGAAGAGAGGCAACATCTTATACTTTCCGCCTGCCTTTCTCACAATGGCTTCTTCAGCAACAATAGTCTTCTGGAGAATATCTGACGGGATCAGTAATGCGAGAATACAGGGATTGGGATGACAGACCAAGATCCTTTAGGCATAACTCGCTTTGAATCGTATCTATGGGATATGATGATTAACCTCAGTGTATCAGTTTCGGGAAGAAAAAAAACTGACTCAGATCCCGGACTGGGTCAATTGAGTCGTCAACGTGGAGGACCTCGTCGTTGTCGAAAGCTCTATTGACAGAGTCAGAAGGATGGCGACTTTTCCTGCAGGGACGCCCTCCTACCTGACGATGTGGAACATGCCATCAACGGCCTGGATGTGGGAGAGGAAGGCGTTTCCAAGACCCTCTCCTTGCGAGGCACCTTTGATGAGCCCAGCAATGTCCGTCACCTGAAGGTATGCTGGATACATCGAAGGGGGCTTCCAGAGATCACACAGGAAGTCCTGTCATTCACTCAGTCCAAGTACAACGCATTCAACGACATTGGAACATACATATCTCGCGTCAGGCACAGCGCATCTCGCTTCGTTTGGCTCAATTGTGCAAAATGGGTAGTTCTCCGCCGCTGCACTCTGCTCCGTCAAGAGATTGAACAAACTTGACTTGCCCACATTCGGTAGGCCAACACACCCCATTTTCAGGTTTTTGCGGACCCTTCCAAAAGCGACCACATTGTTCTTGACATCTTCGACGGCCTTTTTAGGAGGCATGGTGGAATTCGAACGATGTATCAATTTGATCGCGCGGGAGTGTCCAGTCGATGTATCTGACTGACGCGGGCAAAGATTTCAGATATGGAGTCGTGAGTTGAATTATTCTCGCTTAGACAGAAAACACGCCACTTTCCCCCGCATGCATCCTTTCTCTCGAAGTGTTGAACTTTAGTATTCGTTCATTAGATCTCTTCATTTCCACTTTGATCAAATTATCAGCTTCTTGCCGATGCCCTACAAGCTGGGGGGTCAGATACTTGTTTTACACCGACCCAGCTAGCCTGCTGACTGGGGAAGAGGCTTTTCCGATGTTACTGTGACGATACTAATTGCATGAGTGTTCATGGCGTTTAGGTAGTTACCCTCGGGATCTAATGGTGTTGAGTATAGTGCCTCGTTCCTGCCGCCGCAATACAACCGCTGCTTCCTCTGTTGAACCTCAACACCGGCTCGGCTTGCTAGACTTGTTCTTAAATCAACCTCATATCATGCAATTACGCTCCTTTGCTCTTTAGCCCCTGCAATCTGAGCGATTACCTAGTTACCTTCTTCGCGGCTTTCTTATATTCAATTCTTCTCACATGTTGCTCCCTTTCCCTGAGCAATCTTTAAGAAGCGGTCTTGACAAGATGAGGAGGTCTGAGTCGATTCAGATGATGAAACACTCCCAGTAATCACAGTCCACTCGTCAAACGATACTGCATCTTTCTACTGTTGATCGTAAATGTAAAGAAGTTGATGAATAAACCTGATCATTGTAGAGTTGAAGGCATGACGTGCATTAGCTCGCACTGGGTGGCCCCTGCTCAGGCTCTACCTTCCCCATGGACGCCACACGATTGAGCTACCGACCGGAAAACCCAGAGCCGAGCAAGCCGATTCCAACTCCCGAATCATCATGAAGGATCCGACAGAGAAGTTCGACGGATGTGTGTGGGAATGTGCACAGGTTGTACGATCATAATACCCCGCATATGTCAAACTGGTACCCCACCCCCACTTCAGGTTCCTGAATGCGAATGTGAAGCTTCGGATCCTAACTGACTTCCCTTGTACTACCTATTGACGGCAGGTCATCACCATGTCGAACGATTCATCATCCTACGTAGTGCCTCTCCTCATCAATGGCAAGGAGGTAACAACCAAAACCACCTTCCCCGTCATTTCACCCTCCAGCCACAAGCAAATATGGAGCGGGTCCTCCGCCTCTGTCGAAGACGCGAACGCCGCCGCTGATGCTGCGCAAGCTGCCTTCAAGTCTTGGTCTAAAACCAAGCCAGCCTTTCGTCGCGATATTTTACTCAAAGCCTCCGAGATCTTTGCTGAGAGAGGAGAGGAGTGCGGGTCCTATATGATGCAAGAGACAGGAGCCGAGCAGGCGTTCAGCGGCGGCTTTAACGTGCCATTGACAGCAGAAATGTTCAAGGACGTGGCGGGAAGGATCAGCTCGATCGCGGGTGTGCTTCCTACTTGCTCACAGGAGGGGACTTCGGCGTTGGTGATCAAAGAACCCTGGGGAGTAATCTTGGGAATTGCACCCTGGTAAGTGTATATCCTGAATTCCCGAGATCAGTTATTGATGGCTAGTCCAGGAACGCTCCATACATTCTTGGAGCCCGAGCGTTCTTATATGCGATTGCGGCAGGTAACACATGCGTCCTAAAAGGTTCCGAGCTCTCCCCACGCTGTTTTTGGGCACTGGGGTCAATCTTGACGGAGGCTGGCTTACCGCCCGGTGTCTTGAATATCATCTACCACAGACCGGCAGACGCAGCGCAGATTACCACAGCCCTTATCGAGCACCCTTCAGTGAAGAAGGTAAATTACACCGGATCTACCGCAGTCGGTAGGATCATTGCCACGGCTGCAGGCAAGAACCTTAAGCCGGTATTGATGGAGCTGGGTGGTAAAGCGAGTGCCATCGTGTTAGATGATGCGGACTTGAAGACCGCAGCAACGCAGTGTGCACTCGGCGCTTTCCTCCACTCCGGTCAAATATGTATGGCCACCGAACGTATCCTCGTTCACAAGGATATCAAAGCTGGGTTCATCGAGGCCTTCAAGGGAGCCGCAGAAGGCATTTTTGGCGGCGAGAAGCCTGCGCCGGTGCTCGTTGCAGCTGCAGGTGTTGAGAAGAACAAGCGCTTGATCTCCAGTGCTGTTCAGGCCGGCGCGAAGGTTGTTCATGGAGATCATGAGAAAGATGAAATTCATCCAGAGACCAATGAGCCTTCGAAAACCAGGTTGCGCCCAATCATTGTGGATAATGTAAGCAAAGATATGGATCTCTACCGCGAGGAATCTTTTGGGCCTTCGGTTTCGGTCATCGAAATTGGAAGTGACGAAGAGGCAATTGAGATCGCAAATGATACCGAGTATGGGCTCTCGGGGGCTGTTTTCACCAAGGATCTAGCAAGAGGAATTAGAGTCGCGAGACAAATTGAGAGCGGGTGAGTTGTGTTGATGATGTACCGACGAAGAATGTTTGCTGACGGAGTTGACACAGTGCCGTTCATATCAACCACATGACCGTTCACGACGAGACGAATTTGCCCCATGGTGGAATGAAAATGAGTGGTTGGGGCAGGTTCAATGGCAACTGGGGCCTGGAGGAATTCTTGAGGCTCAAGACCATCACGTACCAAGAGTAGATAGAGCCGTGTTGCGAACAACTCTGCGAGGGTACCTCACCATTTACCCACCACTGGAGGTGGAAAGATGCTGCATGGGAGGGGGCAAGAAGAATGCATGGCCTGCAGAAACAAAGTTCCCTGAGCACGATAGCCTTGCAGCCCGTCAGGTCTTGCATATTTTCTTTCGGAAAGGTGAAAAGGAAGGGAGCAGAACTACGCCGGTCCGCAGGAAGAGCTGCGTAGGTACGAGAACTGTAATTCCAACGCTGTATTCCGAAGACTCGTTCCAATACTCAGAACTCGTGATGCGAGACGTCATCTATATTGCTCTGGCTCAAAACAGTAAAACAGTATGGTTTGTCATCGTCAGCACCTCTTGGCACTGCACCCCAGGTGCCTCTGCTATTCCCCAGACCGCCTACCCAATAGGCCGCTTAGCCGGAGAATACGATGTGTGAAAGATGGGGACTGGGTAGCTTTGATTCAGAAACTGGATTCCCCGAATCAGCGTGATGATCTGTAGCTATTCTTAGGGGTATTTGAGTTGCTAGGGTGCAGATCACAAAACACTGGTTGAGGAGCGAATGGGTAAACTTACACGCAGGTTCGTACTCGGTGTCTCGTTAACTCGAATTCGTCGGTTACTGAACGCTTTGAGTAGGGGATAAAGATGTGAGATCATATGATATTCAGTGACCATATTGTTTATTGGCCTTTGGAGCCAGGGGATTGATCTCATGAGACATTTGCCAATTGCTTCGTATAGGAACCCAGTAAACCACCAAGAGGGCCTAGCGTAACGCATCTGCAGAGCAATATAAAGGTTGACAGCCATCCTATAGTATTATCCCACCGCCTTCATCAGATATTTCGTTGGAAATTCCATCTTCACAGTCGCTTCAGGTGCAAATCTATCACACTCGCTTCAACGCTCGCTATTACCAGTCAACAACATGCTTACCACCGCAACCCTCCTCTCCCTCCTCCCCGCCTTCGCGGCAGCAGCATCCTGCCCTGCGCCCCACTCTCCTCCATCCCCTCCCCCTGGAAACCCAGGGACATGCGGTTCCCTGCACGCCAAATGGACACTCTCCCCCATCAGCCTTTCCTCCTACTACACTTACACGTCCCCCTCTGCGTCTGGACCTAAGCTCGGCTCCATCGACTTTGTCTTCAAGAATGATCAAGTCGACTATAGCTCCACGTGCAAGGGCAGCAGTGCCAATCCGCAGGGTATCTTCTATGGAAGCACCTGGTTTGATTGCGAGACTCAGGGAGGGAATCAGGGGTGGAAGAAGACGAGCTTTGCGTATGATACCGCGACGAGTGTTGTTAATGTTACGTCGACCTGGAGCTGTCCTGGAGGGTACGTCGTTTACTATTTCTTTACCTTTTGCGGGATGAGAAGAGGGGATCCAAAATGACTGACTTGCTGACAGGGATGTCGTCTACACGACTTATGCAAATGGGAAAGCAGATTTGAAGTGTGAGACCAGTGTCTGGGAGAATGATGATTGGCAGGCGGGAGAGTTGTATTCGAATACTACAACTACTTGTGCGCTGGGGACGTTGGTTATTCAGAATTAGGGTGACACCTTGACTGGACTGATCAGAATCTGGGGGAAATGGTGACGGGAAAAATAAAGACTGGGATGGCATATGGTGGGAAGTAATGTAATCATTGATAAAGAAGTAGATAGACCAGTATGCACAAACTACTGTCTCTGAAGTCCTTCGCTCAATGCTTCTCAACTGAATAGGTAGTAAAGAAGTGAGCACTTGATGGCATCAAGCTGGGACCTGGGAAGACATACATCACATCCGGTCCGGAGATAGGTTGCTTAGAATCTCTTCAACGCGAACGTAGGGTTAGTACCTATGCTACTTTTCATATCCCTCTTACGCGATGTAACTTCTCTAGAAATGCATCAAGTGCAGAGTTCAACAATCGAGACTCCCCGGCCTGGTCTAGCTCGATGCATCCCGACGCCACGGCTCGCTAATACATTATGGGTGGGTATCCCATTACGATTCAAGAGGTGTTGAGAAGCAACTTGCGAGTCACGGCTCGAGCAATCAATCAAGGAAACCATTCCTGGGTTCGAGCAGTCTTCATGCCTTGGAGAGGCGGGAGTTGGCGCTTTTCTCGAATGGCCTAGACGCCTGACAGCGGCACCCCTGGGCAGTCCCCGCCTGCAACCACAGTTCATCAGCGGAACACCAACCACGGTCGGCATCACGTCAACCACTTTTCAGCACCTCGGTCGCGTGGCTTCTTGGTGACGTCGTCCCAAGAACCCTCCTACAACTTCAAGTCATTCCTAGATCTCATTTGTCTCGCGAATCTTAAAATTTTGATAACCACGCGGCCTGGTGATAAGAAGAGATAGGAAGAGGGGTGTCGGACTAAAAGAGGGGTTCCGCTTGGCTTGCACGCACTTTATTCTCGATGCGCAGATCGTGCATGCCGTGGAGGTTTGGCGAGAATGGGGCGGTACCTGACTGAGAACTGACGGTGCGCCTCCTTTTCGCGTAAGACTCGGAGAGCGTGCGCTGCTTCGCCATGCTGAGTGAGACATGCTTTCTGGTGACCGGGCTCAGGGGCAATAACTTCCAAAATTGAATTTCACCAGATCGAGTATTATAGAAGTCCGGGGGAGATGGTGAGAAGTTGCGCCTTTCACCCCTCTTGGCCTGTGCACTCGAGTTCGTGACGTGCAACACGACCCTCTTTGTCCAAAGAGACTTCACGTCTCACGCCAGCAGCCCAATCATCCATCATAGCATGCACAAAGCGCAAGGCTATGTCGGTAAATCCAACAAGCCGTCCTGGAACCAGCTCCATCCGTTGCGACGCCTGGCCGTTCAGGTCCCCCTTGGCGGGGCTTTATTGGATTCGGCTTAAAATATAGCTGCGGCTGAGTCGCGCTGCCTGAGGTGTGCTTTTTCCAGTCTGGGGCGCACATGGTAGCTGGGGTAGATAAGTCAACCGCCGCTGCGCTCTTTTAGTAAGATTTCGCATTCTGCACATTTTCACCAAGCGCTGGGAAGGAATTTGTCTTTGAATAACCAAAATGTTTACTACGGAACAACCACACTCGCCATCACACTCGCTCTTCCGAAGACCGTCACTGCTATGGCGCCGGTTCTCAAAACGCGAGAGGCCGGGACAGAACAGGAGGGAGGCTCAGCAATCAGGTCCAAATCAGCAACACCAATCGAAACTCCTCCCACAAGATCTGCCACGAAGACGACTCACGAAACGAGCAACTGAACCTCCACCAATGCCTCCCAACAAACTCATCATCACCCACATACACATGCAAGCCTTCGAAACCGCCTCCAAGCGCAGTGAACCCGAAATCCTCTCCCCCACACGAGTCACAGCGTCCGACATGCGTACAACGCCTTTTCCACACTCGCCACGGGTGTATACTGTCGGGTGGAACGTTTTCCTAAGCCCCGAACAAGTCTTCAGCCTTGTCATGGGTTTCGCCCCACGACAAATGGAAGATAAATGGTTCATCTACTCAGAAGGACCGGATACATCGGGCAAGTTGAAGGTGCACTTCCATCGAAGCTGGACAGGGCTCAAGATTGCAGAGTTGTTCGTCCTTATTGATTTGAAAGGCGAAGGGGCCGGCAAGATTGTTGGGGTAAAGTGGAATGGGACAGAGCAGACCAATGGTATGGATGAAGAAGAGGCGAAGTACATGATAAGTACGACTTGCGCTTGGGTTCTGGGAGCGGAGATTGAGACTGGGATGATATGAATATGACATTGAGACTTGCAACGATTTTGCTTCTTTCTACGAGCGACTTTTTTTTTGGGACGATATACGGCCTTCACATTGCTTTCGGATTTCATTCTTAATAACGAGATACCCACGTTATGGGTACTTCAGCTATGAGTACATATGAGCATTTGCAGACTTATATAATGAGCGACTTAGCGATAATTCAAAGAGAATTTCTTGTCTGAGTCTTCTTTGTTTCTCTACCTTTTTTTAATCTGGGTAATTGTGCAAAGAAATTTAAGGATTGCGATGGCTTGCCGCTGTGACTACCCCTTTTAGTGCCCACTCAAATCTCGTGGCATTGGTCATAGAATGGGACAGACATGTGCGACCACGGTTTGTGAATTTGGCCCACAATTTATATTCAATGACTGAGTTTTGTGTCATGACCAGGTTTATGGATATTCGCTAACGTACTTTACAAGCGAGTCGGGAATATAAGCGAGTCGGGAACTTCTCAACTTTTCGCGACGCGTTAACTATCAACTACAATGCCTCCACCAACACCTATTCAACTGCCCTGCGATGAAGCAGATATCCTTCTAGCTATCTCAGCTATTAATTAGCAGTAAGTAAAGAACACGCATTAAGCTGCAATCTCATTTAGTGTTCTAGATAGCACGCTGCGCGACCGACGCGCTGGAAAGCCTTCACGATGCAACTGCAGGCCTAATTCAAAAAAGCTCTCAGAGCTAGAGGAGGAGGTTATTGTTGGATATATACTTGACCTGGATTCGCGAGGATTTCTGCCTACTCTAGATGCTGTACGCGATATAGCAGATAAGCTACTTGCTGAGCACGGCGCTGGCAAGGTTAGCAAGCAGTAGCCTAGGAACTTTGTTAACTGAACAGAAAAGCTCACAACGTGATTTAACCGACTATATGATTACCAGCAAGCTCTCTACAAGGATCCTGAGACTATAAAGGCCTAGTTTAAGCTTGTACAACGTACTAAGGCGGAGTATAGTATCTATGATAAGGATACCTACAATTTTAATGAGGCTGGCTTCATAATGGGTAAGATATTGTCTCAGCTCGTTGTCACTGGCTTAGAGAGACGTGGTCGGCCAAGGACTATACAGCTAGGCAATCGTGAGTGGGTTAGCGTAATCCAGGGAATCAACGCTGCTGGGTGGCTAATCCCACCGTTCATCATCTTCGCTGGCCAGTACTACCTCTCTGCCTGGTATGAGGGCAACGATATACTACGCAACTGGGCTATCGCAGTCAGTGATAATAGCTGGACAACTAATAAGATAGGAGTTGAGTAGCTGAAGCACTTCATCAAGCATACAGAGGGCAGGAAGGTTAGGGTACATCAGCTGCTTATCTTTAATAGCCATGAGAGCCACTACTTACTCAACTTTCAAGAACTCTGCAAGGAGAATAATATCTTCACTCTCTGTATACCACCTTATTCATCGCACCTCCTGCAGCCACTTGACGTGGGCTACTTCTTGCTGCTGAAGCGTGCGTACAGGCGTCAGATCGAGAGCCTAATCCATGACGGCATCAATCACATTACTAAGCTCAAATTCCTACCAGCCTTCCGCGCTGCCTATGATCAGGTAACTACAAAGGACAATATCTGTGCAAGCTTTTGAGGCGCTGGCCTAGTCCCACACAATCCAGAGGCAGTGATATCAAAGCTTGATGTGAAGCTTCGTACGCCAACGCCACCTGCGCCAGAGGTCACCCCATGGGAGGCTAAAACACCTAGCAACGCGCGCGAACTAGAGGCTCAGTCAACGATGATCCGTGATCGGATACAGAGGCACCAGAGCTCATTACCTGCCTCTATTATCGCGGCGCTTAATCAGCTCAAAAAAGGCGCTAAGGTGATGGTGCACTCAGCTGTGCTCATGCGTGAGCGCATCGCGAGTCTTAAGAAAGCAAATAAGGCAGCCACAGAGCGTAGAAAGCGTAAAAAGAAGTGGATTCAGAAGCAAGGCACTCTATCAAAGGGAGATAGAGAGGATATTATTGCTTAAAGGGAGGTTGAGAAACAATTAGATAGGGAAACGCGTCAAGGCAAGGCGCAATCAGGTGTGAGCCAGCAGGCTTTAGCACGCTGCACATGCTGTAGAGAGACTGGTCATAACTCACAAACGTGTCAGAAGCGTACTGTAGATACTGCTTAGTCTAGGATAGTTACTATATTAATATTATCTTGTTGCGTTGTTGAGATAGATCGCTGCAGAGGTAGAGAGGGTTGAAAAGTTCCCGACTCGCTTATATTCCCGACTCGCTTGTAAAGTACGTTACTCCAAGTACTAAACACAATCGGGATCGATTCCATACCGTGCCGCGCGGAACAATCTATGTGTAACCAGGGCGGCTTCGGCAAATTGCTCCAAACCAGGCCTAGTCTCCTGGAATCAGCTCTCACTTCAACAACATGTATGTTCCATGTGCTCACGGTCTTACGTATTCTAGAATGCCACTTCTCAGATCGCATCCTGTTCTCGAGAGAACACAGGGTGCTTGACTCAACGAAGTCAAAAGAAGAAAAGTGACGAGCAAAACCTCGCATACCGAGAATAAAAAGGTCGGTTGCATCAATGCAGGGTATTGAACACAGATACAATGTGGAATGAATGTCTACTACTCCACAAGATTTTAGTTTCAATAGAATGAGTAGTTGATGCTACTGGAAATTCATGTTTTGCAGACTCCCCTCCGAGATTGTAGCTAACATTACAAGTTTGATTGAATTGTCCTTGAAAGCGCAATGCTAACGTCGAAGCATAGCTACTACTTACTACTGCAAAAAGCCCAGTTCTTACGTATTCTCTTCCACATAAACCCTGCGGGCCCCATTATCTTCGATTTCATTGCATATTTCATCGAGCTTTGACCAAGTTGACACATTATCCATGAGTTGTTCTGCAGTGACACCCGAATCATGTTCTATCAACCCTGAAGTGAACCACGCCGAAGCACAAGGACGCAATAAACGGTAAAGACGCCGGATGGATATTTGTCCCATGTTTGAAGCCCGCCCGTCATCCCATATATAATAAAACAGCATTCCCCATCTGTCTCCACCCCCCATCCCCACAAAATCCGTTTGCTCCCCCAAAACCCCCCTCCATATATGCCCCTCCCCATCACCCTCCCCCAACCAACCCAACTCCGAACGCGTAGTTTAGCGGTAAAACCTCCACACCAAAAAGCCGGCTGGGACAGCCTCGCATTCCAGATTAGCTGGGATCGCAAGTATGCCACCCTCTGCTTGTGCGGTGATGTGGAAGACCTGTGTTCGATTCACAGCGCGTTTGTTATCTTTTCGAGACTTTTCTTTTTGCTTTTGAATATGAGAGTATGCGATTTGTAGGTGTGCGTCTATGGAGATATTGGGTATGCATACATACATACATACATACCGCTCTAGGCTTGACGCACGCCCTCCTTCTATCCCCCTCTTAACCTTCACCTTCCAAACTCCCAAATCTCCTCCATGCACATATCTCCTTCCCCTCATCTACCCTCGAACAATCTCAAGACACGTAGTTCAGTGGTAAAACGTTCACACCACACCCATTAGTAGTGCACCATAAGCACATATGTATACACATCACAAGGCCCATCTTCAAGCCAAAAATTAACAATGATACTTTTCTCATTCCTACTTCATCTCCAATCTACCATTACGTCGTAAAAAGGCAAGTAATGCCTACCATCTGTGTAGATACAGCTCTAGCCATATTGATATCAACCCCCCCCCCCACAAAGAACACCACCCTATCGTTTCATCATCTCAAAATAGAGAACAGAGAAGAAGCGAAGAGAAAGAAATCCACAGATTCAAGAACACCAAACGCACGAAAAAAAACACCAGCCGACCAACCAACCAAGCTATGCAAGAACCGCCAAAGCAACTGCTCCTCTCAAGCTCCGTGTTCATGTTCTGTATTCATGCCCGATCGCCGATCCTATCCATCCAGCCCCATGTCTTTCCCAGTCATACCCATAAAGTGAACACCAGGCATCCATATCTCCCTACTACTCATCTCTGTAGAACTTCTTGAAGATTAGATGCAAAAACAAATTGACGTTCAACCTCAGAGCTCCGCTCCCGCTCCCATCTCTCCCCTCGCCGAACAGGTTCATGAACTGGTGGTTGTCAAACTGCGCCTGTAGTAGCCCATCCAGCGGCACCTCTGCGAAAGCTCCAGGGATCATCATACTACCTTGAGATCCTTGAATCTCAAACACACCAATCGAGTTCGAACTCAGTGTGATATCAATGCGATCCCATTGGCGCTCAGCGTATCCTTGCCACGAAACAAGAATACCCTTCTCGGCTAGGTTGCGAGCAGAGTATTTGAAAGAGCCAAAACGATATTCGCGTCCTGCGCGTTGAAGTTCTCGCACGTGGTTGTATTGGCGGGTAAAGGGGAGGAGGAAGCGACGCTTGCCCCGTTTGTTTTGGAGCGTTACCATGGCTTGTTCGATGTAGTCATTGTACGATTTGAGTTGTTGTTCAAGGTAATGGGCCTTCTCATCCAGATTGGAGAGCGTGGCTCGAACGCCTTCGAGCTCTTTGGTGCGTTGTATGCGGCGGCGATGCTTTGTCCGAATGTCGACTGCGATGGCGTTAAGGAGATCTTGATAGTGGTTTGTGTGAGTGATGCGGCCGGCCCGCTGAAGGTGAAGGATGTTCTCAAGTGCGCAGCGCTTGAGGGTTGGGTAGTCCATGTCCAGGAGGGAGTTGGATGTCATTTCGGCGGTGTAGCTCGAATATGTGGATGCGGCCGAAGAGCGGAGTTTCTTAGATCGATCCTTCATCTGGTTTGCGTGTTCTTCTCGAATGAGGGCTTCCCAACGTTCTTCATCTTCGGGGGTGATGGGTCGACATAAAATCTCCGTGAGGCTTGATCCTGTCTGGATGCGGATGATGTACAAGACATAGCGTTTCGTCTCCATGAAGAGCGCCTTAACTGCAGCATCGGGATCTAGGAGAGTCAGCAAATGTCCGCGTATAGTCATTTCTAGAGAATTTACCCTCTTTGTCGTGGAACTTGGTGTTGAGGGTCAGGGTTATCTCGGTGGAGCTAACGTGCAAGAGCTCGCTCTCATTGTTCTTCGCGCTGCCAAGCTCACGAATGACTTCGCGCAGAGGATCGTCGTGATCGGGGCAGAGGATGGGAAGATCGTCGACGACAAGGTTGTGAATGGCAAAGATATCTGCAAGTTTAATGTACAAAGTTGGCTTAGTACGTGCATAGAGGTCGTTGAACTCGTCAATGTCGTAGTGGGCTTCTGGCTCGCGAATCGTGATGACTAGAAGCAATCAGTATGCGCATACATGTAAGAATAGTATCCACTTACGATTCGACCAGATGTCCTGAAGTCGGTCAATAGCTTCGGTAATATAGCTATTGAGTGGTTGGAGGTAGACATTCTCGCCACCAAATAGTCTACCCGCTGCGACTTGGCCCAGGACCTTCGCAACCTCCCCAAGGTTCCTATTCATGAGAGGAGAAAGTGCCCGATCCACAACACCCCAATGCTGTGGCTGAAGTAAAGCAGGCTGAAGATAGGATTTCCATACCCAGTGACCGGCAATCTGGAGAAGCTGCTCTTGCGCCTCATAGGGGAACCTGAGCTGCAGCTCAGCGAACATTTGCTGGGCGAGGTAACGAACACCGTATGGCATCTTGTGGAGAACTTCTTCCATCATGGTGAAGAACTGATCAGCAATATCGCGCAGATCTTGCAGATGGTGAATGAATGTTTCTCGTGTCTCCGGATCCTTAATCGCTTCCTCACGTGGGATATTCGGCTCTCGGTGGCTCCTACGACCAGTTCGGAGCTCTTCATTGTTGATAGCAGACCGGTAAATCTGCATAGGATCGCTCTCCAGGTCCAAGGTCTCGTTTTCGATGATGTTGTCTTTGATCAGTGGCGCAAATACGTCCTTGAGGAACTTGCGATCTCGGGGTGATCGGACGTAGCTGCCGAAAAGCTTACTCCAGAAGAAGGTTGTCCTGAGGTATTCCTGTAGGGCACCACAGCTTTCAACATCCTCTTTCAACGATCGTGATAGTAGCTTCAACAAGTAATACTCCTCTCGTCGCTTTTGAGCCAGCCCGAACAAGCTCATGGTCAGTTGCTCGATGCGTTTGGTGTCCTTCTCGGAGAGAGATTGTTCTCGAACTCGTCTGAACAGTCGAGCAAAGTACTGGGGCTGAGTCTGGAGCATGAAGAAGAGCTCCTGGTAGTGCTCCAGTTTCCTTCGAGAGTTCTTGTTGAGCGCCTTGAGGTCGAATGGGTCCTTTGAGGAAATATCCTTGCTGCTGAGAAGGGCTCCGACGTGACCGCCGAAGTGCTTCTGGTGTTTGACTACCTCATCAAGGGTGATTTTGTTCTTCACTAGCAACGCAATCTTGATGTCGAGCTGGTCGATGTACTGCTCTGCGAGCTCATTCTGGCGAACATGTTGCACTACGGTCTTCCGGAGGCGTTCGAATTCTTTATGATATTAGCATGTGTATTGGAAGAAATTCTCGTCTTTTCTTACCGATTTCCTCATCAAAGTCCAGCTCGCTGTCGTTCAGAAGATGCACAAAATTCTTGATGGTTGATACAGGCGGATTTTTTCCACTGGTCAGGCTCTTGTAGGCTTCACCTTGTTGTCGTCCCCGGACAAAGCTCTGGATCTTGATGACCTTCTCCATGTTCTCGCGGTAAAACTTCTTCTTCTCTACGAACTTGCTACGCACAAGCAGACCTCGTGCGAGCGCTTGGAGTTCTACAATGGCGTCCTCGTGTTCTTCGACCCTTGCGAGAAGTGTCCCAATCTCCATGCGTAACATCATGCCGCGTGCGACGCTTTGGAGTTGTATGGTTTCGGGCTCCTGGCTGTTGAGTTCGCACAGCACTTCGTATGTGTGCTGTCTTTGTATAAATCCACGACACGCGGATTGCAGGTCAAGAATGGTGGGTGTTTGTGCCTGTAGACTCTTGAGATCAGAGAAGTGCCTCTGCCGAGATAGGAAACCACGAATATAAGACTGTAAAGAAGTAACGAGATTCTCCTGCTCTGACAACTGTACAAGGGTCGACGCAACCTCAGACCGCACGTGCGCTCCTCTTGCAACAGATTGGAGATCAACAATTTGTGGCACCTCTGCTTCGAGAGCTTCCGTAATTTCTTTAAGGGAGCTCCTTAGGCGGTTGCCACGAATCTGCGCATAAAAGTTGGACCAATTGACCTGGGTGCTTACCAACTTCTCTTGCACTGCAGCGTCCTGTCGTCGAGCGATCGCGCCGCGGGCAGCGGCCTGCAGTAGGGTGATCACAGACTCGTGTTGCCGAAGTGTTTCTTGATCTGTTCGTAGCGATTGTCGTAGGAGCGTGGCGCGGGAAACGGCTTGAAGCTGCTCGATGGTCCCCTCGTTCTCCTTCAGATCTGCGTAATCGCGGTCGATCTGTTGTCGGACAAGGGCACCTCGGATCATGGACTGTACATGCAGAACCTGGGTTCCTGCTTCGTGAGTGCGCTCATATTCTTCTCCGACTCTAAGGCGCTGCAAGGCACCGCGGATGGCTGCTTGAAACTGTCGGATTCCATTTTCGTGGTGCTGAATCTTGGACTTGACATATTGCACCTGTGTCCTGGCTTTTCGCCCCCGGAATAGATTTTGCACCTTGAGTACCTGCATTTCCTTGCTCTGCCAGTATTGCGCTTCTCCCTGTATCCTGGATCGGGCTAAGAAACCACGAGCAGCGCTCTGGAGATTGACTGCAAACCGCCTCATATCCAGACGGTAGTAGGCTATTTGCCTTGCCCAGTCACCGCGAATGCGGGATTGCAAGTCAACAATCAGGTGCTCATGATCCCAGAGATCCTGCATCATGTTGCCGAGACGGATTCGGAGGAGGGCGCCACGCATCTGTGCTTGTAGATCCAAAATGATGGGTTCACTCTCTGCAAGCTCTCGGTCGATCCTGTCTTCCTCTGACTCTTCTGGTTCTGGTTCGGGCTCGACAGCGAAATTTGCTTGCATGCTAGAGAAGTTGGGCATACTAATTCCGGACTTGTCCAGGCCCTTTTGCATTGCTTCCAGTTCGTGGTCTTCAAATTGCAGCTTTCCGACAAGGTTGCCGATCCGAAAATCGACAATGCCTTTCCGGAAGAGGAGCCATGACAAGGCATGGATGCAGTATATGACCTTGGGAATGTTCTTCTTCTCGTAAAGATCTACGAGCTCGAATCGGAACAGCTCGGGCAATTCGACCTCAGCTAGGAAGCGGAAGAAGAGCGCGATGTTGTCGGAATGTCGGAACTGAAGCTTGGGATGTCGAAATATCCGCACTGGGTGTTGCTTTATGGCCTGCACAACCTCTGCCAGGGTGACACCGTCTCTCAGTTCTTCTTCAAGTGACACAATCGGTGGGATCTCTTGGCTGATGATATCTTCTATCCACTCTTTTGCTTCTCCGATATGGCAGAGGTACTCGTATGCTTGCAAGAACTGGCGCTGCTGGTCCATCCAATTGCGACTCCCCCATCCTGACGCGGATGACTTCTTGCCTTCTGCACGCTGTAACCTCCTCCGCCCATGCATCCCCACAACCTCCTGCTCGGGAGACTTGATGGTGAAGTCTTCCCCCGTTGCTGACTCGGCGAACTTGGAGAGCGTACGAAGGTGGCCGGTCGACGACTTCCCAAAGCTCTGCAAGTTTGGCCGCTCTAACTGTGTCGTCAGGGTAGGGCGGGCCGAGTGGTCGCGCATAGGTGCGCGCATGGAGTCTGACCGTGAGATGGCCATGGAAAGAGGGCGAGGTTTGGCGGGCGGAGATATCGAGCCATCGTAGGGAACGCGGTTTGCGGTGGGGGACACGGATCCATCGTATGGGACGTATTTGACGGGATCGACGCTTCGTGATCGACTGTGTGTGGGACTGTTTGTCGTACGAGCCGGCGGTTCAGGCACCGGAGAGCTGGGCGCCACCTGAGAAGCTGGGCGCAACGTTTTGCGGATGGTCGCAAAAGGATTCCCCGGATCCGTATCCTCAGATGCAAAGTAGTCTTCTGTGCGCGGCTTCGATAGTGTTGTTGCTTCACTCAGCCCGCGGCGGTGTCCGGCAGTCGCAACCTGGTACCCATTTGACGCATTGCTCGACTGCGTGCTGGATCGGCTCGGCGGGTACTGGACTGAGCCGTTTGAGTAGGCCGAGGAGCCGTTCGATGCTATGGATGTTTGGCGCAGCGGTGATGGCGAGGTCGCCTGGTGACCGAGTCTCGTCCGCGGGGAATACGAGTAACTCGTCATGGCGAGCGGCGGCGACGATGGTGGTTCGCAGAGCCGAGGGGTCGTGACATGCGTTGTACAGAGCGGTGGGTCTAGATGGCGGATTCTCGTGGTGGGTGAAGTTCAAGAGGCCGTTCTTCAGACCGCGATATTACAACGTGGGTGGAGGCGCCTGCCCTGCAAAAACGAGCCGAAAAGCGCTCGAGGTCAATTCGGTCAAAAACGCAGAAAGAGGGGGCCAAGCAGACGGGCCTGCCAGACCAAAGAAGGGAATGCGGAATGTGAGGGGAGAGGGCAAGTGGGAGTCGCGGCGGCGGCGAGGGTGGAATTGAAGGCCTTGTGCGGGCGAGGTGCAAGACTGCGAAAACAACGACAGGGGTGGTTTGTTGTTGCTCCAGCGACGCGCGCTAGGGAGGCCCCCACAGAAACAGCACCCGGTCACGTCACAACAGATGCCGGCTGCTCATGTGCTCCATGTTCCATGTCGCTGCGAGGCGTGATTCCTGCTCGCGCACCTGGCATTGCTTCATGTCAAACCCTTACCCTACGGCTATATCTGCTCGGGATATGCAGTCTTGAGATGAGCAGGAATTGCCATTACAGCACACGGCGCCCACCAACCGGAAACCACCCAGTGAACATTCAGTGAACACCCAGTGCAAGCTTTCCTCTCACCCCAGGTTGACACCATCCCGGGAGGCTCGAGATGGTGCCGGCGGGTGCTGCACCGCAGATCAGTGGCGCGTGGAGACGCGCTCCCGCAACCCCAAGCAGAGATGATGGCCTGGAGGGGGGGACTTTGTGGAACTTGTGCACTCTTCGCTCTTTAAACAATGCAATACCGACTGCCAGCTAACCATTTGGCGGCTTCTGGTGTATTCCAGTACCATGGCTGAATTATTCACTTTCGGCCGGTCTGCAAAGTCGTCCATCCAAGCGCGAGGCGGCAAAGAGAGGACTCGACACTCAACGGTTGACCAGCACGTGAGACTGCACGGGCCCTCCCCACTGAAATTCTTCAACGACCGCGACCGCCGCTTCATTTTTGCTCTTGGGAAAAGCCCCAAACTTTTTCCCGGCCATAGCATCTGGTGCAGAACTGTGGTCTATTCCCTCCAGTCACACCCCCAATCCGCTTCTCTGTTCGTCGAGAAGCTCTTTTTCCTCTCAGAATGCCCATCCTGAACGGCGACGCCATGGCCGACAGCAGCGCCAACGCCCTCGACTTCACCACTGCGCTCGAGGTGCTCAAGAACGAGTATCCCGAGTGCGATGGCGTCGATGCGAAGACCCTCATTGATTCCAAGTCGAACGGCGGCCTGACTTACAACGACTTCCTCGTCCTCCCGGGCTACATCGGTGCGTGCCAAAGAACTTCGACTGCGGAGGGACGCTTTCTAATTTTCTGCCAACAGGCTTCCCCGCCTCCGAAGTCGTCCTCGAGAGCCCCGTCACCAAGCGCATCACGCTCAAGACTCCATTCGTTTCCTCGCCCATGGACACGGTGACCGAGCACAAGATGGCCATCTACATCGCCCTCCTCGGAGGCCTCGGCGTCATCCACCACAACTGTTCCCCCGACGAGCAGGCCGAGATGGTTCGCAAAGTCAAGCGCTTCGAGAATGGCTTCATCTCTGACCCCGTTGTCATCTCCCCGAAAACGACCGTTGCAGAGGCCAAGGCGCTGAAGGAGAAGTGGGGTTTCGGAGGCTTTCCAGTCACTGGTAAGCACACCTCGCTTTTCGCACCCCCATTACCTTTGCATGATGAGCAACCTACATTAATAACTTTCGTTCATCCGTATGCGATTCCGTCGTGCTGTGGAGACCTGTATTATTCCCTGACCCAACTACCTCTGAACCTTTTTGTCTGTCTACAACACACGCGCAAAAAGCTGACAAATTCATTCAGAAAACGGCACACTGCGTTCCAAGCTCGTGGGAATTATCACTCCCCGTGATGTTCAGTTCCACGATAATGACGAGGACCCCGTTACCACCGTCATGTCAACCGACCTCGTCACAGCCCGTCAAGGCATCACCCTCAAGGAAGCCAACGATATTCTCAGCAAGTCTAAGAAAGGAAAGCTTCCAATCGTCGACGAGAACGGTAACCTCATTGCATTACTCTCCCGCTCGGATTTGATGAAGAACCTGCACTATCCCCTCGCTTCCAAGCTTCCGCACTCCAAGCAGCTGATTTCCGCGGCTGCTATTGGTACTCGCCCAGAAGACAAGGTGCGCCTTCAGATGCTTGTCGATGCTGGCCTTGATATCGTCATCCTAGACAGTAGCCAAGGCAACAGTATGTATCAGGTCGAGATGATCAAGTATATCAAGGAGAAGTATCCCGGTCTCGATGTCATCGGCGGAAACGTTGTCACTCGTGAGCAAGCCGCCGCCCTCATCGCTGCAGGCGTTGACGGCCTCCGCATTGGAATGGGCAGTGGAAGTGCTTGCATTACCCAAGAGGTCATGGCTGTTGGCAGACCGCAGGCCACATCCGTCTACAATGTGGCCAATTTTGCAAAGAAATTCGGCGTTCCTTGCATTGCTGATGGTGGTATCCAGAACGTCGGTCACATCGTCAAGGGTCTTGCCATGGGAGCAACCACGGTCATGATGGGTGGTTTACTTGCTGGAACTACCGAATCTCCCGGAGAGTACTTTGTTAGCCGTGACGGTCAGCTCCTCAAGGCTTACCGTGGTATGGGCAGCATTGATGCTATGGAGGACAAGAAGGCGGGAGCTGGTAGCAAGAATGCCAAGGCCAGCAACGCTGGTACAGCGCGTTACTTCTCCGAGGGCGATCGCATCTTGGTTGCCCAGGGAGTCTCTGGATCCGTGCAGGACCGCGGTTCCATCACCAAGTTCGTCCCCTACCTGATGGCTGGTGTGCAACACTCTCTCCAGGATATTGGTGTCAAGAGTGTGAACGAGCTCAGAGAAGGCGTTGTGAATGGCACAGTTAGATTCGAGTTGAGGACTGCCAGTGCCCAAGCCGAGGGCGGCGTCCACGGCCTGCACAGCTTCGACAAGAAGCTTTACTCTTAGAAGGGGTAAATGCATGCATGACTGGGCGTTCGTTTCGGTGGGACAGGATTTGTGCTTATGTCGAGTTACGATTGATGCATTTAGGATAAAAGCAATGATACCATGTTCTTTGAGACGTCTTTGTCTGTCACTATGTGCATGTAAGCTATCATTAGGTGTCAAGATCGTCTGCAGTTTTACTTCTTCTAGCCCTGGTCAAGCCCAGGGACAAAGCTGGAGAAGATGAGAACGTCTAGATCCAAATGCTTTTTTGTGAGCTTCCAACTTGTGTTTAATCTAATATTATTTGATCTATCCCGACTGGGTCTGTGTAATACGTGTCTACTCAGAAGGCTCAGCTATCTAGGAGAGGTTTGTTTGTGTAGACGTCGAGTCTTGCATGCTGTGTCACCACCAACCAGGAGAAACAGTTCCAGCCGAGGCATCTCCAAGCTCCCCGCGCCCAGCACCTCAGCTCCACCAACCACCATCATCACCACCATGGCCCGCCCGCACTCGATGTCCATGCTGAGCCGTCTAGCTTACTATGCTGGTCCGAATTTCTTCGACTCTCTTCCCCCGGGCTGATCCTCCGCTTTTTAGACTCTTAGGATTGTGTAGACCTTTGCATTCCAAATCGGCGTCATCCAAAGTCACGACAGCTGGAATACCAAGACAGCTTCATTGTGGTGTAATCAGCTTTCCTAGACTGTGTACAAGGTATCGAAAGTTACCGAAGCGCAAGATGAGTACAGCAGCGGATCATGCGCCGTCGAAGAAGCCGATGAAGACTCCTCCCATACCAAAGCCGAGCTCAAGGTATGTCCATTCCATACCCCTTCACGTGTCGCATAGACACATCCGACTAATGGCTCTTCAGTGTTCTGCTTATTTCTCCGACAAACCAAATCCTCCTCCTCCATCGCGTCCGCACATCTTCCTCCTTCGCCTCTGCGCATGTCTTCCCCGGCGGTGCCCTCTCACCCGAACACGATGGACCAGTCCCAGACGTAGACGACCCAGCCAGACACCAAGATGGGCCAGCATATCGTATGGCCGCTATCCGCGAGACTTTCGAGGAGTGTGGCATCTTACTGGCCACAAGCAAAAAGACAGGGAAATTGTTCACCGACGTGAGCGATGAGGAGAGGGAAGAAGGCCGAAGAGCCGTCCACGGCGGCACTGTGAAATTTGGAGAACTGCTAGAACGATGGGAAGCCCTTCCCAATACAGAAGGCCTGATACCCTTCACCCGCTGGATCACACCCCCCAACGTCCCCAAGCGCTTCTCCACCCAAATGTACATCTACTTCCTCCCCATCACCTCTGTTTCACCCACAAAGGCTCAGAAGTCCTCTCCATCAACACTTCCCAGCTCGGACCTAGCCGAAGAAGACGAAATCGTAATCCCCAACCCCACCCACGACGGTGGCATCGAGCACACAGCCGCCCGTTTCCTCCCACCCAACAAATGGATCGACCTCGCGCGCCAGAACCGCATCATCCTATTCCCACCCCAATTCTTCCTCACCCTGCTCCTAGCCCCTTACCTTTGTCCCTCTGTTACCGGTCCCTCGTCGCCCATCCCCTCCCCTTCCAAACTCCAAATGGAGCGCGAAAAACTAACACACTTCCTCTCCGCACCGCGCATGTACGACGGCGCGCCTGAAGTCTCATTCGCAGAGGCGTGTATAAGTCCCATTGTCTTGGGGAAGGGAGAGTATGGGCAGAAGGACCAGGATGGGGTGGGGAGCGGCGTGGATAAGCATACTGCGGTTCTGGCGCTGGATAAGCCGGGAAAGGAGGTTGAAGCTATGGGGCAGGGGAGGAAGGGGTTGAGAGAATGGGTTGTTACCACCAAGTTTAAGGGAGAGGGGCCGAGGGATGTGGATGTGAGGAGGAGGGAGGATGTACTTGGGAGGGGAGCGGGGAAGCTATAGGCGAGGCGAGGAAGACGATTAGTTGATGAGTGAGATTTGCGGCGTGTTTTGGTGGAATGCGTTCACGGGATACTGACATGAGATGGCTTTATATGTACTATTCCAGCATATGTAGATATTAGACTCCTCCCACATACATACAATAACCCCAATCCCCATGACCCCCTCGCCGCCAAGACATCACTTATTACCTCCAATCCGGGGCAATGTCCCTGTAATCTCATCCACACCCTTTCATGCCGTCTTGCCCAGACTATCACATTCCACTCCACTCACCAAACCTCCTCTCCAGATCTAGGTACAGAGCAAAGCAAATCCAACTCCAATACACCTGTACCCAACCCCTCCCAAGCACCCAACAAGTGAAAGAGACTCGTATCCGTATCCATCTGCACATAAATGAATACCCCATCCATCATGTGCCCTCCCATCACGTTACCCCCTCCCCCTCCCCTCCCACCCCACCCCCGATGCCCGCTTCCAAGGCTTGTTTGGCAGCATCGCACATCAGTTACCTAGACCTGCACCAACACAAACCCTCAGCATCCCCATCCCGCATTACTGCAAATCCCCTCGTACGCACTGTCCAAAGGGTAAGTGAGACATGATCCCCATGGCAGGATGCGGGAAGGAACGAAGGAGCCAAGTCAAGAAGCGGAGACCCGGTACACGGAAACCGAACCCAGGTCGAATATATGAGGCAGCAGAGTGCAGGACCGCACAGTGCATTCGGGAACAGGGCAGCGCAGGACAGCACATTGCGGTGCGGTCGGCTCGGCTCGGCGCAGGCAAGGTGGGTGGCAGGATACCACACCATGCACTACCTACTATAGCCAATGTTAGTACGATCACGACCTGCACGACACAACACATCAAGACAAGACCAATGCAAAGACCATTTTAGCAACACATTTATTGACCGTGCATCCTAGCCAGCGAAAGTAACATAGAGGACTCTCCTACAATCCAACCATCCTAACCACTTTTCCCACACTCACACACCACAAGCTAGCAACGTCTCCACAAAAAGCCATCCAGAACAGGAATTTTCATCTCATGCACCCACACTATGGCCGTCGCGTTGGGCCACAGAGCAGTAGCGTTGGGTTTCCTGGATAGCCCAGATCAATTTGAGGGACTATGCCTTGCAGGCCTGCCACTGGACGTACACGACTTGAGTGAACTTGAGATCCGTGGAGTCGGTGGTGAGGAGACCAGTAGCCGCCGGGACCGAGGAGGTGAGGCGGACCTGGGAGTTGATGTTGAGCATGCCGTTGGTGCCGCATGGCGACCAGACGACCGAGGTGCTGTCAGCCTGGTCATGCTTGAGGTAGTCACCGGTGACGGGACCAACAAAGCTGTACTCAGTGGAGCTCTGTATTTGTGTTAGAATATGCATGCATCCATGAAGCGATGAGGAATACGAACCTGCTCCTGTTGTCCGGAGAAGTAGTAGGTGGACTTCATGGTACCGGTGACACCCTTCTGGATGGCAGCATAGCCACGGTAATCGGCGCTGAGGATGGAGTACTGGAAGCCTCCGGGGTACAGAAGGTCGACATTGAGCTGGCAGTTCTTGCGGTTCTCGGTGAGGGCAACACCGGGGCCAATGGAGGCGACATAGGCATCGAAGATCAAGGTCATGATGGTCCTGTCAGAGGAGATCTGGCTGCTGACAGTGCCCTGGGGGCAACCATTTCCACCATAGGCAACACCACGGATTTGAACCTGTGATTGTTAGTAAGACCCAGAAGTAGATATTCATGCTGAGTTACCTGGCCGGGTGGCGGGGCGGCGAACTCCTGGCCGGGGAAGGGGATGGTGCCAGCAGCGGCGAGGGGAACGAGGGCAATCAACCACTTCATTTTGATAGTGAGAGCGTTGGAGATGTTGGAGATGTTGGAGATGTTGTGAAGAGTGTTGTTGGTTGTGTGAGTGGTACTGAAGTGACTTGGAATGGTAGCTGGATGAAGATCAATCTGGGGGAATTGTGGGAGAGTTATATAGTAGTCGCTCGGTAGCATAGAACCCTGTGCCGTGCGTGCAATACCACCTTCCAGGCTCAATGCCTCACCTATCCAGGACGGCAGGTCAACCAGCACGGTATCGACGCCTAGCCCGCTTCCCAATATCGTGTACGGGTGGTCCGGCGGGCCGGGCGTGGTCATAGGTCGAGAGACGTCGCGAGACTTTCAAAGCGAGTTCGTGTTTTCCATGGTCTTGCTGTTTCTTCCACCACAAGTGCCTCAAATTTGCCCCAGTGCTGAGACCCAATCTCTGGGGTCTGGAGCAGTGACATCCAGTCAATGGTCGCGTTTTCGCCTCTCGGCAGCACACTATCCTCCGTTAACCCTTGCAATTCGTCTTCATATCGGTTGTCCCGGTCCAAGAAAGACCAGATGCCATCCCGGTCCTGCTGCACATCCGGTCGCGTTCTCTTTTGCCAGACACTTGTACCAGGAAATACGATGGGTAGAACTGCTCTGACCCGTTTAGACGTGGGGTACTGGGGAAGGATAGAGGGAAACAATCTGCAAATACGAAACTCTGAGGTTGTAGTCTCGTCCGAGGCTTCTCCTGGGAGAATCAGATGACGGCGGGCAAGCCGTTCCTAGTATCGGTATCGTCCCGCGGCTCAGAAAGGTACTGGGATTCAATATGCGGGCAGGTCAGCACGGTCGCCATAGATTGACTTTGAATTGAACAGATATAAAATCCTGGGGTGGCGAGCCTGAAATAGAACAAGGGAACACAAGCACGAGGTCCAAGCAGGTAAAAGCAGCTAAAGTGACTCCACAGAGTCAAGACGTTCATCTATCGTCCTCGTATGGTGACGCTGAGATATATTGTACTGGTAGCGAGAGCTGAAAATAGTATTGAGCTTCAATCGACGAAGATGGCGGGCGTGGCCGTTTGGAGGGTTCCCTGTCGTCGATCTCGAAACGGCATGCAGAGATTGATCTGTAGATTAACCTTAAATTAATGCTTGTCAGTCGACTGCAGCTTGGGACCGTGTAATGGGCCAGGCTGGCGAGAGGCTACTCCTGCAAGGGCCGGCGATGGATATGTAGCAGGTGGACAAAAATAACATCTTCGACTGCAGGCAGAATCTGGGCTGTTGATGTCTCGGTAAATCCAGCATTTGGGACGCGACGACACCAAACGGGTATCGTGAACGCTTCCAGACCCGGCTTCTGCCGGCCCACGATCGCTACGCAAACAACCGCCGTCCAGAATTCGGTGCCATAGATTAAAAGTTGATTGCAGACAGCATGTCACGACGACAGGAACCCACCGTGCCGACTAGCGACTTGGCGGCGGATACGAGGAGGTCGTGGAAGAAAGCAGACGAGAGACTTGAAGGAAAACAATGCAAGTTGTTGGAACTCGAGCACCGCACAGGAGGAGACACGAGCTGAGAAAGCATCGCTTCGAGGATGAAAAGGACAGGTTGCGGCAACTCACGAGCATCCATGGCGGTGCTGCGAGCTCGACTGCAGCATACGCCGGCAGCCAGCTACAATCGGCCCACTACATCGCTTGACGACTTCAAATCCCAGCGGAGAGCGATGCAGCGACTCGTCTTTGGAATGTCCTGATGCGGTCGAGACAAGAGGAAATGTCACTGGGTCACTGGGGTAGAGACTGAGGTCGTTCGACCACCCGGCTAAAGGGACAGAAAGAGCGCAAGGACAAGAGGGCGAGGACAGCGAGACGTCTCAAGACAAGTCAAAGCCGCGCAGCACCCCGAGTCAGACGTGTTGTCGGAGGGGCTCATGGCGGTGGTGATGGTGATGGTGATGGGACAACATCGGACGATAGCTGGCAGACGTCGAGGACCTCAGTTGCTTGATTCGGAATCACACCAGATGCGGCCATTTAGGAATCAGGAAGACCCCACTGACGACGACGGGCGCTGCGCCACTACGCTGTGGCTGCAGATTTGTCAACATTGTCAGCAAATCATGGCGTCACAGATCGCGACACGGCGATGGAACTCAAATCGCTTTGTACATAAAACCGCGCGCGTTTCTCCCAGTACCGCAATCATCCACATCCAAATACACTCTTCAAACAGCTGAAACGGCGCAAAGTGAAGCTCTTCACAGTAGCTCTCTTCATTTTCGGGTCTTACCTTTCCATGTCCTTTCTCTCCCGCTTGATCCGTCCATTTTCCACCTCCACCACGCCAATGAACGTCCCAGCAGGAGCCCAGACAGCGACGGTGGCAGCCGGATGCTTCTGGGGTGTTGAGCATGTATACAGGAAGGAGTTTGGCAACAAAGGCCTCCTCGATGCACGCGTTGGATACATTGGCGGCGACACATCGAGCCCGAGCTACCGGAGCGTGTGCAGCGGGCGCTCAGGACGTGAGTGTGTACATCCATATCGCCCAGCCAAATCTTAACCCGGGATAGATGCCGAAGCTCTGGCGGTAGTATTTGACCCTGAGAAAGTCTCATACCGCACGCTCCTCGAATTCTTTTACAAGATCCACGACCCCACCACGGCAAATCGTCAAGGACCGGATGCGGGCACCCAGTACCGCAGCGGCATCTTTACCCACGGCGAAGAGCAGGCGAAAATTGCACAGGAAGTCACCGAGAAGGCGAACAAGGAATGGTGGAAAGGTGAAATCAAAACAGAGGTGCTTCCTGCGGGCCAATGGTGGGATGCCGAAGACTACCACCAGGAGTACTTGGACAAAAGTGAGGTCTTCTCTGATTGGCCAATCGCACGATCGCTAACTGAAGCTTCAGACCCTGGCGGCTATGAGTGCCCCACCCATTTCATTCGCAAATTTCCAACTCTATCGGAGTAATTGACTATTCAGTATGGATGAAGAAGTGGTGGTAGGTGGAGGCTATGCAGTATGATGTGAATTGGAAGCAATATATAAATACCCAAAGTATTTCGTTCTACCGACTTCCCACGTTGTGCACATCCCTCACCAGCAATTGCAACCTGTACCGCCGTGATGTTGAAGTTGAATTCAAAGTTTCGCGTTGACATTTCTAGGTACAGAGAATACATCAGCTTATTGCTAACATTGAAAAATACATTCTCCCATCCAACACTTCCTTCCCTACTCCCACCTACTTCCTCACACTCCAGTGGTTAAGAGCAAGAACGCTTACGACGGAGGCATAGTATCAAATGTCTGCGCGACCTCCTTCTCCCATGGCAGCTTGGCCTTTCCGTAGATCTCAGCAGCAGGTTGGAGCGTCTTGTATCCATCTCTCAAGAGACCGGTGCGGAGGATAATGGTATCAGGGCCCATGATTTCCTGCATGCTATCAGCATATCACTCTTCGATGCAGACCAAGGTACTTGCCTGGTGGTGGTAGACATGGCTCGTGCAGTTGGGACAATAGTAGCAATTGACCGCCTTGCCTAGTTATGTGTAAGCTTTATTCGTACAGCAACATTTACAAAACATACCAGAGTCGCCATAATAGACGTACGACTTCAATGCATCCTTTCCCTTGGTGATGTTGAGAGCAGACTTGGGGATGATCTGGTTCAGAGTGAAAGTGCCTCCGCTGAGGAACTTGCACGTGTCACAATGGCTGCAAATATCGTCAGCGATCTCCACGACGAATTGCTACATGGATGCAAATCTTCAATTGACATTCGAGGAAAGCTGTACGCACCAAAGAACGTGTCCTTCCTGCTCCTTCTCCAACTTCGCCTCGAACTCCGTCTGTCCGCAATGGCACTTTCCAGGGTAGGTAGTCATATTCGCTAAACTCTTCACGTTTCGATCCAAAATATAAGGATTATGATGTAATGGAGGACTTGGTAGACAACAAGGTCCTCAAACCCAGGGCAGACTCGCCCTTATATAGGCCTCCTCCGACCCGCATGCCAGCTCCTCACTTTCCCCTCTTAGCATTATCCATTGACCTTGACAATACCAAATCAGCTCCGCGCCAAGTCTAACGCGAACCCCGGCTCCGACGCGTAGCCCCTCCCAGCTACGACATCATCTCACATCCGTCCGTGTACATGCCGCACTCCCAGGTCGAGAAAGGCTCAAGGGAAGCTGCCGCCTGGAACTCGTCTTATTCCGTAAGCGCTTCAAGAAGCCCGAGGAAGTCCGTCTCCGCGGTCGCGGAAGATTTGCAATTGAGGAGAGCCCGCAACATTATGCCTGAAGCGGGCTCTACGATTCAGAGAAATGTCACCGCTTCCTAGTGCTTCCAAATACTTTGGACCCTTGGCGGGCAGCCTAGAGGTAGTGGGGTACATGTAGGAGCTTGGGCCTGGGGGGCAGGGACGTGCCGACGCGATGGATGACGATAGTGGGGCGGAATGGCGAGATTGAGCATTTTGTTCGAGGATCTTCGACGTCGTTGCGGATCCGCGTTTGGTGTTTCGATGTCGGAGCCGGGACGGTGGGGACCTGGGATCAATTGCACCGGTTGGGCATGCGGTTTGCGGAATCCCTGCGGAGGTCGGACTGGTCATCCCGGATTACAAGAGGACGCCCTCATCTTCAAAGTTCCGGTCCTGCTGCTTGAAATCGGTTAGAGCTGATGACAGTGGACGGCGTGGGACTGCGAGTTGGGGACAAGTTTCTACCTCTGGCCTCAGTTTCCGAGCGACATCAATACAAAATCACCTCGGATATTCCATGGAAGGAGTGTGCAGGATCATGCCGCCTACCAAACTGTTACCCCATGGAGTGAATCGAGCCACGACAGGGACTTTTGGGTTAAAAAGATTCCACTATCATGTTGCATCGATCGCTATTAGGCCATTGCGACAGGAGGATCGATAAAACAAAGTTCAGCATCCGAGAAAATAGAGCGAGCTGCAGGAAAATTCCATTGTGCATGCACGGCCGTGGAGATAGTCCCCTATATAAACCTGGGGTGAATACTAATCATTGTTGTAGATCCGACACGACCAGCAGTGCCCCTGGCGATCACTAAGCACCTCGCAGCAAATCCGTACCGCTCAATCCACCTCCAGCAATTGGTATCGTCCTCCATGCTTATCCAGAGCATCCTCTACACGCTCCATCACAGCGAGTACCTTCTCCTCCTCTAGACGACGACCGACTACCTGTACTGCGACCGGAAGGCCGGCCATTTCTGTGGCATCGTAAAGCTTGTATGCGCCTTTTGCGACTCCATTCAACTTGTTGAAGTCAAATGTGGCAGGAAGCTGGTCCAGAGTCGCATCAACATGAGTGACTGGAACGATACCAGACGAATAATCCAGCTGGAGAATCATCAGTTTTAGGAATCGGCCTACAAAAGGGAATACTTACAAGATTGAAGAGAAAGGTGTAACCGCAGCTACTAACTGCATCATGCATCCCATCGTGGGGCACAGCAGGCGTGGCATTTGGAGGAGTGATCATGAAGTCCATTTTCGCTTCATTCGACCACCAGTTATAAAACTTATCCTTGTACGCCTCTCTCCGACCAGCGAGCTGCCAGTACTCATACGCCGTTTTTGGATGCCAGTCCCGCAATAGGCCGGCCCAAATGCTATCGCCTTTGACGTACTTCACCCACAAATAGTACAGGTACTTCACTGGTCGTGGAAGTTCCATGTAAAACATCATCTGAGCAGCACCGGGATCATTCCACTCTCCTGTTCGGAAGAAGGACATGAAAGTTCGGCCTCCGTCGCTCAACAATAGTTGCGATGCAATTACAAGTGCCTCGTAAGGAGATGGTGGGGTCACATCGAAGACTTCGTGACCTTCAGCTGCCAGTGCTGAAGCTACCTGATCCAGAGCCCGGGCACATGCTGGTGCTGGGTCAACCACGCCGTCTGTTCGCATGACCCCTACGCGGAGCTTCTTTCTCTCTTTATATTCGGTCTCAATTTCTGGCCTCCACGCGAGAGGGTGTACGGTATAATCGTAGGTCCACGGTTTCATTCCTACAATACTGCGGGTAAAGTAGGTCAAATCGTTCAACGTCCGCGCCATAGGACTGAACACACTCGGAATAGCTTCTTGACCTGGCATACTGGTGTTCATTCCCATTTTTGGCCATCTCCCGACGGAACATCGCAATGAGTAGCATCCAGAGAAATGTGCCGGGGCTCGTACTGAACCTGCGACGTCTGAACCGATACCGATGCGGCTACCACCGAATGCGAGCAGTGCTGATTCGCCGCCGGTTGAACCTCCGGGCGAGTATTTGTCATTATGCGGGTTCGTGCAACGACCCCAGACATCGTTGGTAGATTCAAATGATAAAAGTGTTGTTGGGAGATTCGTCTTCACGAAGGGAACAGCACCTGGCATTGTCAACAAGCCCTCCTCAGCCAGCTCTGAGAGACATACCAGCGTCTTTCAGAAGTCTAACCATAGGCCCATCTTCAGCATAGGGCTTTCCAGTATTGCATGAGAATCCCACCGAGATATCAAACCCCTTAACTTGTATCGAATCTTTGAGTGACACCGGTATTCCAGCAAGAGGTCCCTTGAGGTTGACTTCGTTCTTTGCCCATTCCTCCGCCTCCGGGAACAGTATCTCAGTCACACAGTTGGTCTTCTCTTGAGCTTTGATTGCTACCTTGCCATATGCTCGCAATATGTCGATCGGACTAGTGATCTGCTTGTGTACATCCTGAACTAGCTCTTGTATGGGGCTCCCTAATATTCTTCGTTCTTGCGGAGAGATCGGATCCAGATACGGTTTCGGGAGTGCTGCGATCTTAGAGGCACGCTCGGCCTGCTTCCGCTGGCTTTATCATTGATATTAGTTCATTCAGCAATTCCAAACTCTCATTCCGCAGGGAACGTACCAATCGCGCTTGTGCTGGAGGTAATCTGAAATGCCCATAGTGTCTACTGTCAAGCTTCAGAGAATTGAATTGACCTGTGTGAAGTCCATGAAAGAGAAAGACAGAGCATACCCCGCGTCAAGCGTGCCGACAAGTGTAGACTCGTGCCTTGATCGTGGGCTATCTCCGGGTCAAAGCCGTGTGAAGCCGAGCTAGTCGGCTGCACTTGCCAAACACGGCTGGGCCATGATGCCAGCTCACAAACACTCGACGACCTCGACTTCAAGGCCACCGCTGCTTAATGGCTGGCTTGTGGAGTTTCGTCAAACAAATTCCCTCGCCCATTCTCGGTCGTACTCTCTATCTGAGAGACACAGATGTAGGCGGCAAGGCCCTCACCCCCACGGTTGAACGCGCCAGCATTGACATTCCCTCAAACCATCGTCCTGCCATCTCTCCAACAATGGTTCACTGAGCGACAAGTCGAACAAGCTAACAGCTCGCCAACGCCCTGGGACACCTGATTTGAGCCTCATCTTTCTAAGGATAGCTCCCGCGCGCGATGCTGGGCGAGCTTGCTCAAGTGGATCGCGGGAGCCGAACGACATTCCGCAGCTTCGACTGTCATCCACCGGATCCATTTCGCGAGGTGTGGCTTCAGATCCTCCAGTGCGCTTTGTGAGATGTTGTACCTGAGTGGCTTGTTTCAAGCTGCACTCTTCATTTGACGGGGGTTTCTTATGCTGTAGCCGCCCGTTCGCGTCGGTGCCATGGCTCGTCTAAATCGGACATTTTCTGGAGCATCGCTGTGTCGGCGTCTGATTGGCAACTTCAGCGACTACTCGAGATTCGCTGAAACAGCATCAGTGGACAGCAGGAATAGCAATGGTTCAGCCATCTGTTTGTCGAACGATTCTGTTGAGGTAGCAACGGGACTTCAGAGATATAAAGATGGACTGCAGTTCGTCCCAAGTAGACCATCAAACACTTCCACATCCAACTCATCCACTCTCCTCGTTACGACTTTCTTTTAGTCTTTTCCTTGTTTCCTTGTCTCATTTGTCTCCTGGTCGGGATTTCATTCTTTCAAAAGTCTTCTGTCAAGTCGCATTCTCTTCTCTCTGGCAGATACACCCCATTCTTTGCTACCTTTGCACTCCCTTCGGCCATCAGCAATATCCAATCTTTGACGAACAGTCTCTACCAACGACTATCCAAGCTATAAATACTTCCCGAACGCTCTTTCATCAGCCAATATGCCTGTCCCAAGCTACGGTGCTCTTCCTTTGAGCCAGTTGTTCTGCCTTGTGCGGATCATGCAGGTCCTGTCCATGATCATCGTGATTGGGTTGAGCTCCAACTTCATCTCCTTGATCGTCTCTGTTGGCATTGAGCCGCCTCAGGAGTTTGTGGGGACCCTCAGTGTGGTATGCATCTCACCTTTAATGATTAACGGCTTTGCTAACTTCGTCAGACCTGCATCGCGACTCTCTACGTCCTGGTCAGCATCGCCTTCTACTGGTCCGAAGCCAATCTTGGTCTCTTCGTCATGGCCGGTATCGATTCTCTGCTGCTCATCGCTTTCATTGTTGTGGCCGTCACTGTCGGCAAGCCCCTCTCCTTCCTCAACTGCTATGTCATCGACAAGGCAGCTTCCAGCCAGGTTGAGGCTCAGTCGGCGTACGCCTTCACGACGGCCGTTGCCAACAACCTCAACGCAATCGGCTCTAAGCTCAATGTGGCCGTGTGGGCGGGTGCAACCAAGGCCAACTGCTTCCAGTCCAAAACCATCTGGGGACTGAGCATTGCTCTTTGGTACGTGATTGTTTATATTTCCCGTGCAAATGATAGTTACTAACGACACATAGCATCCTATTCACCACTTCTTGTGTTCTTCTCCCCACTCTCTTCTACAAGAACAAGAAGGCCAACGCCCCCAAGTCCGTTGATGTCTAGATGTTTCTGTCGACCATCTCACAAGGGCGAAATTTGACTGCTTTATATGGTCGGAGACAAAAGGTGCGACCAGTCAAGTGCGGTCATGAACCAGCCGCCAGCATGGGAAGCTTAATGGGTTTTATCTATCAAAGGCCAAAAAAATGGGTTGCCAGGGGCGGAGGATGGAGTTGTCTGCTTTTCTTTCTTTTCTCGCCTGCAGACATTGAATGTCTACTAATCTGTCATGAGCATAACGGGTGTGCTATTTCAACTCCACAATCAATATGGAAAAAAATTGCGGGTCTCAAAAATCTTCTTCATCTGTTGACCCATCTGTGAGTGTGTAGTGTCGTGCATCGCCGTCAAGCGATGGCGAAGAACATGCGGAGAATGGAAAAGAAACGAAAATTTGCATGAGCCCCAGCCGTTATGCACAGTAGTCCGTGCTCGAGCTCTGCTGATGTGGGGCTGTGATTGGCGGAGACTTTGCGATAGCTATCTGTGGCTGGGTATCGTCGCGACCCCCATATCTCAACACAATCAACGCCGATACGGGAGATGAGCTTGTTTGATGCTGCTTGAGATGGAACAGTATTCGATCCCTCTGTAAATTTGACATTGCGAGCTGAAGGCGAAGGCAACAACGGTCCAAAGGCACGAGGGAGGAGAAGAGCCGTGGTCAGGTGTCTTGCCTGCTGCACCGAGGATCGGCCTAGCCGCACGCATGCAAGAGCAGCGGGAACGAGACCAGGCCAAGCACCAAGCACACCATGACCTCGATTCCCCGCTCCACTCGATTCGCCGCCGTATATAGACCCCAGGCCTGACATTCACTCTGCGCAATCCCCTCGTCCTGTTCGTTGCTGCCTGTCATCCCTTTGCCCCCCCGTGCACCCCAGCCAATTGAGCATCCTCCCACTCCAATCATTGTGTGGGAAGTTGTGCTGGGACGTCATCGAGCTTCCTTCGGACTTGTTGGACCGAGCTCGACGAGAGCTTGTGACCTTCGATAGCATCGCCCTTTCCCGTGTCTGGTAATCTTGCCACTGTGCGCATTCCTTTATTACACCTTCTGAGGGGCGCGACCGGCTCTCCTAGTTACTAAGGATGTCGCTCGCGGAGCGATTGACGGCGGTGGAGGAATATGAGCCTTGGAGTAGAGAGGCCAGCCCGGATTCCAGACATAGGAAGATGAGCTTCAATCCGGTGGGGACGTGGACGGAGGCCGCGTTTGAGGAGCCGGTGGGCGCGTTCGAGGTACCCAAGTGGAAGAGGATTGGTGAGTGGTGCTCCTTGCCATGGTAGTGACGGGGTGGGGATGAGGTGTGAGAGTAGAGTTTGAGATGAAGAATATCATAGCTAACAACAGACAGTCCAGGTCTTCGCCGCCGTCATATACTGTCTGCTCGCCGCAGGCCCCGTCTTTGGATACGCTGCGATCAAGCCCGTGTTGATTGAGGAGCAGGTGTATAGGGACGAGTGCACGGCGCAGGAGCTCAAGGATAACGTGTTGGTGTGCTACAAGCAGGATCTTCGGTCGGTACATGCCTTGTGGCGTTCTAGGACGCGAAGACTGACAATGTGCCAGGCTCAACTTCATGTTCACCGTGGCTGCCGTGTCCACCAACGTCGTTGCCCTCCCCGTTGGCACCATTCTCGACCGCTATGGGCCCCGCGTTAGTGGCATCATCGGCGCAATCCTCATCACGATCGGCACAACCATCTTCGCCTTCGCATGGCAACTCCCCTTCGATGGATATATTCCTGGTTATCTCTTCCTTGCGCTCGGTGGCCCATTCATCTTCATTTCTTCGTTCCAGCTCAGCAACACCTTCCCGAGATACTCTGGGCTCATCCTTGCGCTCCTTACCGGCGCTTTCGATACCTCGAGCGCAGTATTCCTGTTCTATCGCATCATATATGAGGCCACCAATGGGCGGTTCTGGCCCAAGTATTTCTTCCTGTGCTACCTGGTGGTGCCCGTTTACATCCTTATCGTCCAGCTCTTCCTCATGCCCGCAACCTCCTACAAGACCGTCGGCGAGCTCATCACAGTCGCTGAAAGCGCCGAAGACCAACACGCCTCCGACGATGAGATTGACGATCTGGAAGTTGTTCAGACTCTGCAAGAAGCGAGGAGAGCACATCGAGACAGCATTGTCAGCGAGATCACCGTGTTGCTCGGGACAAAAGACGGCGCAGATCAGACCAAGCAAGAGGACAAGAAGAAGAAGAAATCAGGTGTATGGGGAGCCCTCCACGGACGAACAGCTGCCGAGCAGATCCGGACTCCATGGTTCATCTTCATCACCCTTTTTACCGTGCTTCAAATGACGCGCATCAACTACTTTGTGGCCACTGTCCGCGCGCAGTATGTTGAGCTTCTGGGGTCTCTCGACAAGGCTGTGGAAATCAACAACTTCTTTGACATTGCGCTGCCCCTTGGCGGTGTCATTTCGATTCCATTCATCGGCCTTATTCTGGATAATACGAGCACTACTTTCTGCTTGGCTTTGTTGGTCACGATCGCGACTACTATTGGAGTGCTGGGTGTCATCCCAGAGACTTGGGCTGCCTACGCGAACATCTGTCTCTTCGTGGTCTACCGTCCACTTTACTACACCACGGTTTCGTAAGTCCCCTCCCAATATCCATTCTATATTGATGCCACAAACCTAACACCAACCCAGCGACTACGCCGCCAAAGTCTTCGGCTTCGCCACCTTCGGCAAAGTCTACGGCCTCATCATCTGTCTCGCGGGCCTCTTCAACTTCTCACAATCAGCCCTCGACGCCCTGACCCACAAAGTCTTTCACAACGACCCGATTCCCGTCAACGTCATTCTGCTTTCCGCTGCACTTCTCATTGGTCTGGCCCTGGTGGGCTATGTGGGGAAGAAGGCGCATAGCATTCATAGAGAAAATATCGAGGAGGAGGCTGAGGGCGCGAGGGAGACACTTATGCCTGGTGCGGAGACCACGATAATTAACGGGAGTCCGGGGTCGAATTATGGGACTGTGGTGAATGGGGGGCCGAGTGGAGGGGATGAGGAGGAACGGAGAGGGAGGAGGGCGTAAGGGGTTAGGACGAAAGAGGGAGCGAGAAAAGTGATATTTGGAGTTGGCTTGTATGGGTTGGATTTGTGGTTGTGGTCATGAGAGAGCAATTCCGGCATGGCATGGCGTTATGTCGGGTTGGGTTTTGGGTTTTTGTGCGGCTACTCCGTACAGCATCGGCGTTTGAGGCTTTTTGCTTCTTTGTCACACTTGAGTTCACGCATTTGGACAGTAGGGTTTGGATGACGCAGATTACATAGCAAGGGGAGCTCTGCCATGTTGTGTATCTGGTGAGGATCGGTGAGGAGATCTAGGATGGGGGATGATGAGGGGAATTTCGAGTGGAGATGAGGCATATTGTAGATACGTACAGGTCAGAGAGAATGTAGATATACATATACATTTTCACCCTCCAATACGCCTGGTGGTGATCACCATGGACCATTCTTCCCCAACGAAGAACAAAGACGAAGACGAAGGCCATGAGGATATGGAGGTTGAGTCTATCGAGAGACGGAAAAACATCATGTGTTCTTGGGTCCCTTTTGGACACGCCATACACCTACCTCTAGTAGCCTTAAGGGAAAGTTCAAGGTTGAGGTCAAGATGGGGTTCTTGGTCTACTGCATGGACAGAAAACATAGCTCGAGTTGCAAGGGCGTTTTGGGACCAGAAGACAGAAGGAGGACTCATACCTCGCGCATTTGGAATCTTCTACACATGGGAAATAGGCATCGTAAAAGGTATTCCATGAGACGAGAAGACAGAAAGGAGGACTCATAGCCCTTGCATTCGGATTCTTCTACACATGGGTCCTCGTAATTTTGGGTTTTGGAAGTCGAGGGAGGGAAAAGGGAGCATGCATTTCATTCCCTACGTCTTTAGGCTCACGATGGGAATTAGAAGACAATTTGAGAGGAGCGAGAGCAGGTCATTGATTGAAATAGGGTTCGATTTAGACGTGTGGGATTTTGTTGATTATAGGTGAAGAAGGAAGGAGGAGGGTCTCATCGCTGTTTTCCAGTAGACGTTTTGGCTGGTAACCACCAATGGAACGATTTAAGAAGGTGATAAGAAAGTTTTGGTGCTCGTAGCATGTTACGATGTGGTGTGTTTTTTTGGATCGTGTTCAGAGGTTGGGCAGTGGAGGAGGGACAACAACACATTTTGACAGTGACATCTGGGTTTTAGAACAGCTTTGGTTGATGGGCTGGGGAAATGGTTCATAGATAGATGCACTATCCTTGGGGGTTCGAAATGTCAAATTGTTCCCGTTGACGTTGGTTGGGAAATGACGGAAGGGAAAAAGTCACACGGTCAGATGTGTTCGCTTTTGACAGACGAGCTGAACGGGTGGCTTGTTTGGGAGAAGAGGGACGGGACCCCATCAGAGCAGGGGAGTGTAGGCAGGTCGTCGCATCGTGGGCGAGATGAATAAAGCAAATCCTGGGGTTTCATGTGTGCCGGTGGTTGCTAACAAGACACCCCTGTCTGTTTGTGGTCCGTGCGCGCATCAACATCTGCTTGAACAACACACCGACCGACATCATCAACCCTGGAAGCAACTGCACCCTCACTCAGGACCAACCCGCCACACACCCTCGTCGGCACTGTTTGTCTTCTTACTGCACCTTCTGTTTGCCTCTGGCATCCCACAATGGCTTCTGCCGCCGGCGCATCGTCCATTTCTGTGACGGTGCGAGTACGGCCCTTCACCATCCGCGAAGCTGCCCAGCTCTCCAAAAGCGACGACTCGACGCTGTTCATGGGCGAAGGCTCGCTCGCTGCCGCGCCGACACAGAGGTTGAATAACAAGGGCATACGGCCCGTGATCAAGATTCTCGACGAAAAGTGCCTGTATGTTTGCGCCGTCCCGTGCTTGTTGGCATGAAAGCTCACAAGACCCAGGGTATTCGACCCGCCCGAAGACAACCCTGCGCAGCGCGTCACACGATCCGTGGTCCCCCAAGGGAAGCGGGTGAAGGATGTCACGTTTGGTTTTGACCGTGTCTTCGACGAGAACACAACCCAGGGCGATGTCTACGAGGCCACGACGAAGCCCCTCCTCGACAGCGTACTCGACGGATACAATGCCACTGTCTTCGCATATGGCGCGACAGGCTGCGGAAAGACGCACACCATCACGTATGTTGCCATTGCGGCTTGCGCGCAGGCTGGAGCTGACACGCAATAGGGGAACCATCCAGCAGCCCGGCATCATCTTCCTCACCATGCAGGAGCTCTTCGAGCGCATACAAGAGACGCAGGAGGAGAAGGTGACCGAGGTCACTCTCTCTTACCTCGAAATCTACAATGAGACCATCCGCGATCTCTTGGTACCTGGCGGCTCGAAGCAGGTGTTGATGCTCCGCGAGGACGCAAACCAAGCTGTCTCGGTAGCCGGCCTCTCGAGCCACCACCCCCAGAATGTAGGGGCAGCAACATGACCAGCGGCTTCAATAACATTCCAGCTAATGTCATTACAGGTGGATGAGGTCATGCAGATGATCGTCGCGGGCAACGAGTATCGCACAATGTCGCCCACCGAGGCCAACGCCACGTCTTCCCGATCGCACGCGGTTCTCCAGATCAACGTGTCATCCAAAGATCGCAACGCCTCCGTCAACGAACCGCATACCATGGCGACGCTCAGTATCATCGACTTGGCTGGATCCGAGCGGGCGAGTGTCACAAAGAACCGCGGTGAGCGCCTGATCGAGGGTGCCAATATCAACAAGTCCCTCCTCGCTCTCGGAAGCTGCATCAACGCTCTGTGCGACCCGCGAAAACGAAACCACATCCCGTACCGAAATTCTAAGCTCACACGTCTGTTGAAGTTCTCTCTTGGTGGAAACTGCCGGACCGTCATGATAGTCTGCGTCAGCCCCTCGAGCGCGCATTTCGACGAGACGCAGAACACGCTCCGATATGCCAACCGGGCGAAGAACATTCAGACCAAGGTCACGAAGAACGTTTTCAATGTCAACCGTCACGTCAAGGACTACCTCAAGAAGATTGACGAGCAGCGGGCGTTGATCGACGAGCTGATGAATAAGCAGAAGGATTTCGAGGGAAGTGCTTTCGTCAAATTCCAGAAACAGAGCGAGAAGAAGGACACCATTCTGAAAGAGGCAATCATCCGTCTACGCCAGGCCTTTGAGGACTCCGCCCCTGAGCGAAGGGAGAGGATAAACACCATGAAGACGCTGAGGCAGGCCGAGAAGCGCATCTCTCTCATCTCTGCATGGATTGCCGCATTCGAGAACGTAAAGGAAGTGCGCGAAGGAGAGGAACTCCCCGGTGCAGTTGCGGCGATGAGGGACACTGCTGTTGGTATTTCTGTTGAACTCGAGCAAACACGACAGCATTGCCATCGCAAGGTAGAACGCACAAACTGGGCGAGCAAGCTAGACACCGCTCTACAAGTCGGGATGAGGCACTTCACCGAAGTGGACGGGACCACCGATAGCAACGATGCGAACAACCTTCTTCGGGAGTACGAGCTCCTCAAGGCTTACGGCGATAGAGAGCTGTTCAATGCCATCACAGATCACGAAAAGGGCGGCGATTCCGCGATTGTGCAAGTCCTAGTGCAGGCGCACATCGAGACGGTCGCTATCCTTAACCAGATCACCTTGATGGATGAGGAAGAAGCCGTGCAAGCAGCCAGGAAAGTGCTCACCAAGATCATGTCATCGTGCACAAACGCTACATCTCAAGCTATCCGACCTGATGGTCTTCCTTCAACAGAATACTTCGCTCCTAACAAACATGGAACACCAAAGAGGAGGAAGCCAGCAAAGGTCATCGATCCATCCCCACTTCGACCACTGGCAATGCCAATGCCTGCTCCCGTTGAGGCAATCCGCATGGCGTCCTCCCCGATGAAGGGCTCTCCACGGCGACGAAAGATGGGAGGTGCGAAGAAGGCCGTCCAGTTCACTCCCAAGAAGAAGTCGCCATCTAAGGTGAAGCGCGGCGTACGTTGGCGCGATGATACTGAGAATGGCACTCTGGCAGAGTATCAGGCAACACCCGAGCAATTTGAGTCTACGCCAACCAGCTCGTCGATTGAGCTTCCTCCCCCCACACTACCAAGCCTAATGTCTGTCCCGGATGTCCAAGGGTCTTCGCCAATCCCCACACCCCCAGAGACATCAATGGACTTGAAGCCTCGTTCCAGCCGCTTCCAGGCCGGGTTTTTATCCAAGAAGTCCGATGGCTCTCCTCCTCCAATGATCGGCGCATTCACTTCAGATTCTGGCAGCTCGCCCCTGTCTCCTCTCCGAGAAATTGGTACCAACACCATCCGCCCCTCCTCTCTGAGTCGGGTGGAGAACGCGGCTGCAAACAACACCTATTTTGACAACTCATCCGGCTCAGACGAGGATAAGTGGACCATGAACAACGCTGAAGCTCGTCAGATTGGCTCAGCTATTCGTCGCAGGTCGTCCACGAATGGTAGCTCTGTTCCCATTATCAACAAGCATCGGAGGAGGAGCCCGATCATGAAGGCTGCTGTGAGGCGTACAACAATGGCTGTAGGCGATGAGCGACAGCGGGATGCATCTGGGCTTAAGAGTGCACCTATGCGCCTGAGCTCGAATGGGAGTAGTCGGGCGAGTCTAATGGGCGGGTCCAAGAATGTGTGGCGTTAAGGAGGTGAGGATGGGTATTGGAGTTGGAGTGGTTGATTAGCATATTTCAGGGCCTGATGTGTTAGTAGTGTTAGAGCGTTTCTTTCAAGCATAGGTTGGTGGTGTCATTGGATCGAGGGTGTCTGGGCCTTGGGCGTTGGGGATGGGCGTTTGGGGATCTCGGCTGTATGATGGGTCAGGGATTTGGATTCTCTTCTTCTTCTATATTTTAGTGGTGGCTTCGTGAGTAGGCGAGAGGGCCTCTGTTGTCTTTTCAATATTGATGATGATTCTGTTTGTGTATATCAGCGGACTTCAGACGCTTTGATGTGAATTGTCAACTTGGGCATTCGGTGGGTGATTGCACTATTTCTTGCCTCCTGTTGTCGTCTCTCGATTCTAGGGAGGTGTTACACATAGCGACTATTCAGTCCAAGCAGTTGGTTTTGAAGCATTCTGTATTCTTCCTCCCAATCAACCTGCACCAACTGAGCTATCTACGTACTATTCCATCCCCACTCGACGCGACGAACGACCCACTCATCCTTACTTAATCCCAATTCTATCCGTCCACCCTTTTCCGTTGCTTATCCTGCCTATCCTTCTCGCCTCAAACGAAGGATTTATAGGAGTAGGAAGCTAATGGATGGAAGAATCGGAGATAAGAGCACTTGTCCTGCGGGGTTAAGGGGTGGATGGGGATGGGGTATTACAAACCCCCTACAAAGGACAGACGAATATCAGTAGCGTACATTACTGCTTCGACGAATTTCAAGACTATGTACATGGAGGGGCGGGTATGTGCCGGTTATGTTCGGTCGGTTGCTTTGGGGCAGTTTTGGGAGAGTCAGGAGGAGGGGAGGGTGTCGTCTGGTGCGAGTCAGGGAGGGAGAACGTGCTGTATACACACATTCATACGAGTATACACAAGGCATGTATGCGCATGGTATCTAGTAGGCTTTGCCATAACAGGCGCAAAGCATAGGTACCCCACATGCGGTACCCATACTATACATCGCAACCTGCGGCAGCTTATCCATCCTTTTCCGTCTCCCCACCCACCGCCCAATGACGTGATGCGCGTTGCGTGATTCCGGATTTAATTTACCATTGCACCGCTCCAGCATCGATCCCTCGGATACGCTCACCAGGTCGCTAGCTGCAGCAATTTTGCGCCTGAAGGAGGATTTGGAGGGGTAACGCCCTCGCCCCTACGGCATCCGCTAACGACATCTCTGAACCGATGTCTGCGTACCGACTCGCGACATGCCATGGAACCATGCATCCCCGACATGCAACCAGACATGCACCCATGCACCTTAGGCGGACCTAGGTAAAGCGGTAGGATTTATATCCCACCTCCTGCGGCGCCATCTATGGATATTGCTCCTCGTCAGCGTCTGCATACCGAGAGCTCCCCGTCCCAAGCCCCTTCTGCCCATCACTCTGAGCCCTCGATAGAACTTGCTTCTCCGTCACAGCACCTAGACCAACCTCCAAATACCTTGGTAGGCTATACGCTCGCCAGCCAACCTGCCTTTCTCGATCTCCGCCTCAAGAAGAAAAGGCTGGAGACGTGGCTAAGGAAGGACGTCATGAAGGAAGCTATTGTGTCAAAGGGGCCCAAGGTCAAGGTTGTGGATAGTGAGATTCCGGAGCCCAAGGAGGGACAGCTTGTTATCAGGGTTGTGGTTAGTGGGAGTAACCCTAAGGATTGGTACGTTCTGTTGTAGTTTTTATTGATCTGGGATTGAGGGCTTTGGTGGGTTGAGTGGAGGTGGCACCATGGCCCCCTTTTTGCTTATTAACCATGCATGCACTCGATGTTTGGGTCGTGCTGCGACGCAAATCTCTCCATCATACTAACAGGCCTCGTTCTCAATAGGAAAGTCCCCCATCTTTTGGACGATGAAACCAATTCGGGAGATGATATCGCAGGAATCGTCCACAGTGTGGGCCCCAAGGTCTGGGAATTCAAGCCAGGCGACCGAGTAGCTTCGTTCCATGAGATGCGTACAGCAGGCGGTTCGTATGCCGAATACGCTGTGGGATGGCAGCACTCTACCTTCAAGATTCCTGAGAGTGTATCTTTCGAAGGTAAGTTGATGGGAAGTGGTATTTTTATTGACATGTTGCTAATGTTAGTTTGAATAGATGCGGCTACCACCCCTTTGGCTGCAATGACATCCGCTATTGGCATGTATCTCCGTCTGGGATTACCTCAACCCTGGACTCCCGCCACGTCTCCCACTCCGCTCGTTATTTATGGTGGTGCCTCAGCTGTCGGTGCGTTCGCTATCAAATTCGCCAGGCTTTCAAACATCCACCCCATTATCGCAGTCGCAGGCCGCGGCACTTCTTTTGTCGAAGGCCTCATTGATCGCTCAAAAGGAGATACTATCATTGATTACCGCAAGGGAAATGACGAGGTGGTGAAAGGGATCAAAGATGCCCTAAAGGGTGAGACCCTACGCCACGCTTTCGACGCTGTATCCGAGAAAGGGTCATACACCAATATCGTCCAGGTGCTCGATCCTCAGGGGACCATTACACTCGTCCTGCCCGGGAAAAAGTATGAAGGAATACCGGAGACAGTAAAACAGTCTACAACAAGTGTTGGCGAAACTCATAGCAAGGCCAAGGAATTCGCGTACGTATATTACCGGTATATCGCAAAGGGACTTGCGGAGGGGTGGTTCAAACCTCATCCCGTGGAGGTGGTACCGGGAGGATTGGGCGGCATAGAGAAAGCGCTTCAGAATTTGAAGGCTGGGAATGCGAGTGCGGTCAAGTATGTTTTCAGGATTGCGGATACGCCAGGGGTCAAGGCGAACTTGTGAAGACAGTAGTTTGGAGGGTTGTTGTAGACGCCTCATCTTTCATTAGACTCGTTTGAATACGTCGTACTTGCCGATTGTATAACAAGATGGCTCTTGGAGACCATATGTTGGGAATGTTGAGTGGGGTGTTTCTGTGACCCTTGTTTCGAGAAGGGTGTGCCCTGTCTTCAATTCTTTCATCCTATGACTTATGCTCCCCACCCTTCCCATCCTCTTCCTCCACTCCCTCTTTCCTCTTCTTATAAATCCAACTCTCCCCCTCCTCCACCTCCGGCACCCACCTCTTCTTTGCATACGCCACCGCATCCTGACTCAACCCATACGCCATCCCCACCCCCAACCCCATCCTAATCGTCCTTGCCGCCGTCACCATCGGAAACTGATTCCAAGCACTCCACAGCCCCGCCCCGACCATGCCCGCAACGGTACTACTCCAGAAATCCCTACTCCTCGCAACCTCCTGGTCTAGTGCCTTCATGCTCAACTCATCCACCCCCTCCATCTCCCGCAATGTGCGCCCAGCCCGCCATGTCCCCCTAAACACATCGATACTCTCTTCTAGCAGGAAGAATACGCTCGTCCATGCGGCGACAAAGAAGCCCTTGCGCACCCCTTCTATAATGCCGTACTTTGCTTTGTAGTAGTTTTTCGATTTGTGATAGAGATACCAGCCCGGCTGCGTGGTGGGGAGTCTATGTGCATTTTCGGCGCGGAAGCGCAGGGAGGCGGCGTGGCCAGCGGTAAAGGTGCCTAGAGTGAAGCCGCAGAAGAAGGAAGAGGCTTGGGCGAGGAGGAGTCGCTGGTCGAAGGTGGTGCCGAGCCGGTCGGGCTTGGGTTTGGGGGGGCCAGCGGGTGGTAACATTGTTGGGATTTCTGACATGTCGGGGTGGAGCCCAGACTGTGGTTCTGCCATTGGGGACGTCGCCATGGTGGGTGGATAGTTAGTGGTTCGATACGACCATGGCGGGCGACTCGAGGATTGAAGCTTGATGCCAAGCCCACGTCTGGCGGAGCTTGCTCGCTCGCGATTCGCCGACCCCGCGGTTGCCTCCAATTCATTGCATCCTCGTCTTCTCACCTATTCCCCCGGCGACACCACACCCAAAACACGCGCCCCGACGCGTCGTTCACACACAATGGCAACCCCCGGCCCCACGACTTGGACTCTGCGTCTTAAATCCTACAAAACTACAGTCCTGCTCCACGTCGACCCGCTCAGCACCTTTCCCACCATAAAAGACTCTCTCCTCGCTGTCCTGCGCGAAACCGGCCTCCGCTCCGAAGCCCACGGCGACATACCTCTCCCCGCAGATCCTTCCTCTATCCAGCTCGGCCGCCCCCGAAACCCAAACGACCCATCCCAAGGCTTCGTGCTTGGAGAATGGGAGTACCAGACCGACGCCGACGAGGAGGCTGAAGGCAAGGGCAAAGCCAAGGCGAAGATCCCCGGGCGCGGGAAACAGAATGCAGTCGCAGAGGTGAAGGATTGTCCCAAGGGGGCGGGACTGCGGGATGGGGCTGTGCTTGCTTTTCGGTTTAGAGAGCAGGGGAGTGGGGAGGATATGGATGAGGAGGGGGAAGAGGCAGACATGTGGAATGTGCGGATTGCGAGCTTTGAGGATAGTTATGGAGTAGAGGAACAGGGGGATGTGGGGGGTGGGAGGGAGTTTGAGGGATGAGTACGGCAACTTCAAAGAACTTTGGGCATGGGGGGATTGGGATGGGAGACGAGTGTTGCATCAACTGGCGTTTTTGGGGTTTTAATGGTGCACAAAAAGGGCATGGTTTTGATACGTATACCCGGCTTAGTGCGATGAATAGAGAGGAATCATCCTTCTTCCCTCCTCTGTCCGATCATCAATTGTAGATGAAGGGCTCAACATTTCTTGCTACCACAGAGGCCAAATCACCATTATATATGTGCTCTATCCCAGAAGTTTGCCCAGGATATCATGTTATTCATTGTTTATCGTACCATCATGCGTATCTACGCTTAGATTTTCTCAACGATCCCGGAGCCCATCCGCTTGCTGAAACGCCCAATTCATACTCCACGTCTTCCTTTCCATCCATATATCCCTCGCCATACCCCTCTATTCAGCAGTTCAGTTCTTCTCCAACCGGACCGCCGCGTTATTTGAGATGAAATGCAGATCCACCTTGTGTCCCAGCAAATCCCGAATATTCGAAACCCCATACTTGATCATGGTCGGCCTCTCCAGACCCAGTCCGAACCCATACACCCTCATGTCCTTGGGCAGACCCATTGGCTCCAACATCTCCGGCCTGAACATGCCACTATTTCCAATTTCTACCCACTTCTTCAGTCCGCCGTGCCATCCAAAGATTTCCATAGAAGGCTCGGTGTAGGGGTTGTAGGCGGGTTTGAAGCGCAGATTGTCGATACCCATGCGGGAGAAGAAAGTCTCGAGGAACTTCATAAGGCCGCCAAGCGTAAGTCCAAAGTCCGCAATGACACCTTCGATTTGGTGGAACTCGGCAAGGTGGGTAGCGTCGACGGTCTCGTTGCGGAAGACGCGGTCGATGGAGAAGTAGCGGGCGGGGCGAGGATCTTCTGCTAGACGGTGGAGAACCCATGTCGAGACTGCTGTGGTATGTGTGCGTAGAACGAGACGGAGGGTTTCGTCTTCGGACCAGGGGTAGCGGTAGCCTATTGAATCGAAGGCGCCGTCCTGATGAACCTCCTTGATGTTTTTGAAGTACTGCTCGTAATTCCGGGGCTTGACTTGACGCTTCTCGTCGCTTGCGAAAAGTCGGCGGGATCCAGCTTCCATGGCGTCTAGCTGAGCATCGATATCAGGGTCGGCACGAGGCTTGTCTGCCTTGACAGGATCAGAGATGAAGAAGGTGTCTTGCATGTCACGGGCGGGATGTTGTTGAGGGACGAAGAGCGCGTCGAAGTTCCAGAAACCAGAGTCCACGAAGCTGCATTGAAAGTTAGCACTAATTGGTAAGAGAAACCATGATAAGCCTACTGTCCTGTCGGCATCTCCACGAAGCCTTGGCTGAAGAAGATGTTCCTGAACTCCTGTCGCACCTTGTTCAATGGATGCAGAGCACCTGCGCCTTGGGATGCGCCCAGGGCATTGAAGTTGTATGGCTTAAAGTTCGCCGATTCCCAGGACCCACTCGCGATCATGTCCGCTGTCAAGTCGGTGACCTCGACCGGTATCTCTTTTGCATACTTGGGACCCTTCTTCACGGTATAGCTTATGACCTTGGAGAGTGTGACGAGCTTCCTCTTTTTGAGGTCGTTGAGAAGTTTGGTGTCAGAGAGTGCCTTGGTGTCCTTGATGCCTGCCAGGACATCCCTTGTAGTATCCTGCACTTCATTTGCGACCAGCACAAGAGAGTCCCCGTCCTTTTTTATCCACTTGTTCTTAAAAGCATTGCCTTGTCCAACCTTCGCTGAGTCGGCACCGACGATTTTCTGCATCACATTGTCAGCTCCATGTCTGCGCCTCTGCTATTCATCTGACGCACAGGCAGCTCCTTGATGGGAATCTTCCCCGCCTGCTTTACCGCGTCCCACACCTTGTACTCATGGCTCCCATCAGCAACGATTGTCTCCGCTTCTGCTGTCAGGGTGACTTCTTCTGTATCGCTGGTTTCGTATTCTACCATGGACCGGCTCGCCAACCTATCTAGTGCCGCTTTGATCTCGGGTTGTGGTATGGTGGGGAAGTCGTCAGAGCTATGGAGGGGTTCTTTCGAATCGAGCAAGTTGAGAACATCTTGGGTTACGTTGGCACTGTGGGATTCGAGAGGGACGGGCACAGGGCCCCGTGTGCCGCCAGCCATGATTCGAGTAGTGAGAAGCTGTATTGCGAGGTTGCTGAGAGATATGCGTGTGTTTGAGGGTGTGAGTCGAACTTGAAATTCGAGCCCGGCCCGATATTTCTCCGTGGGGTATTTAATTGCAGGTGGGCGGTGATTGGCCAATACTCCTTCACAGCAAGGCCAGACCGTCTGACTTGGGGTGACAACATGTTGGATGCCGTCGACAGTGCTATTTCACGGCCTCTTTTCATGGCTAGTAGTTCTATATCATGACATTATCTCTAAACTTGTGCACCTCAACACCTTTTCTGTTGTCTAATCCAAATATCGAGATCTGTCCAATGCTAACCCCACCGACCCTCACCACGGCACCCCTACGACGAGAAACTTCTGTAAAAGTGCTCACCTATCTCTTTCAACATCCTGGAGCCCGAAAGGGTGGCTTTTCATGTGCTGTTCCTCTGTTGACATGAAAATCCGGACATCGGACTCTGCCGGAACTCGTTCAATGCTTCTGCAGTTAGGCGCGCGGCGTCTGAAACCTTGCCAACCGCTCATGTGCACCGGAACCCTTTCTTGGTATGATTGCGATTAGGAGCGGGAGGATTGACCGCTTTGCATGATCGCCTTGTGAGAATGGTCCGCCTGGGCATCTGCTGAGATTCCAAAGCCACATAGTCATATAACCTCAGCTATGCGTGGCTGTGCGCTGTTTGTGGATGTCTGATGTGGAGGTGGAGGCCACAATCCCACAGCCGGGCTGACTGTGCTGAGCATCTTATCGAAGCATCCCATGACGGGGTGAAGCGTGCAGGCAACGATGGCAGAAGCTGGGTAACTATGCAGCAGCTGAGTATCATCGTATGTGAAGCAGCATTGGCATTGCGGGTTTCCATTGCCTGGTTTTGCTTGGTGTTTCTCCTTTGGTCCTGTCCATGGTTGACCGTTGTCTCCTATGCTTGAGGACTGCCACCGTCTTGTCCTCGACCGACGCTCCGCTGACATTGTTTCGGAGTACAATGCGGGGTACATGGTAAGCAGGCTACCGTGAAGTCGTGATCCCGTCTTATTAGAGTTCCAGCAGAAATGTTGGGCGATATTGCTCGTAATGAATGACGAGGCAACATCAATCGCCGGCTATTCACCGGGCGGCCAACGTCGCTGCATGAGGTCCAGCAAGCAGCCCGTCTGGGATATTTTTGGAGCCATGCGTCAGTATTGATCCACCGCACCACGACCTCACGCACGAAAAGCAGTCGGGACGCGCAGGCAGGATGTTCAACAACAGGACCGGCCCGATGTTGAACCAGTCTCGACGACGATGGGGGAAGCTTGTCGAGGACAGGCCCGCCACTGGACGTGCGGCTCGGGATGCCGGTCGCTTTTGCAGGGCACGCCATCCAGCCACCCAGCGCAATGATACGCCAAGACTGCCCGTAACGATGGCCCACGGCTGCTGGCCAATCGACCGCCGGCTGATGCCGTAAAGATTCGCTGCGAACTGATAGGCGTGTCCGTGCGGTGGCGTCTGGCCGGTCCAGGGGGACCAGCGTTCACGGAGACGGCGGGAATTGCGCCCTCTGGAGGATGCAATGCAGGAGGAGCGCGGCGACAGCAACAGCGACAGCCGCGCTGGCAGGCTGGCAGATGGCACGCCGGACGGGGACAGCCAAACGGCCAAACAAACAGCGGGCCTGGGGCAGCAGCCCTCGCGCAGCAGCCCTCGCGCAGCCGACGTGCTGAACAGCCGTCGCAACGGGGGCGCACCGACGGTGGCTCAATCGGGCTAGACGGCGACAATCCGTGTCGATGGGGGTGTCGACGGCCCACGGGTGAAGGGTGAGGGCGATAACGAGGCTCTCCGCTGCCCAGAGCCTGCCATCGCCGTCCAGCGCGCCGCTCACACGCCGCAACAGAGGGCAGTGTGCGCCTGGCCATTGCCTGCCAATTGTTTCATCCGCCCGAACATCTAAAATCTGAAAATTCCGCGTCCTGCGGCGTGCTCTCAGCGAAGGCGCTCGGACCGCCCAGGCCCTGTTGGCCCAATAACACCCCCGGCCTGCACTCCCTTTTCCCTCGCCAGTTGCAACCGCCTCGACCTGCTCCGCCGCCCCTCAAGCTCCTCTCCTCCACCTCCTCTCTGTCGCGTCCTCGGACACTCCACTCGTTAGAAAGCACATCACCCTGCTGTCTTTCCTTTGCACCTGCAGCGCGTCCTCTCCCATTGCGACCGTGTACACGCTAGGCTCGCCCCGAATCCTCGGTCCCGTCCCCCAGCGAGCATCCCCCGTGTGCCCTACGCCGCAGATGCAGCAGTCATAAGCCATCCACGGCCCCTTTGCAGACACACACACACACCGCGCTGCCGCCATGTCGTCGCGATTCCCCAACATCAACCCGCGGAAGCTGTTTGTGCGGACGCCCTTCAGCTACGAGAAGCTGCCCAGCGCAGACAGCCAGACGTCGTCGCCGCTGTTCGGCGCGCCCTCTCTCAAGTCATGGACGAAGCGCAATCCCTTCTCCGACCGCCTGCGCCGGCCGCGCATGTCGTTCGCGCGCATCGTCATGCTGCTCGTGGCCGCCGTGCTGCTCACCTCGATGATCGCGACCGGCATCGTCCGAAAACACCGGTGGAGCAGCGACCACAGGAAGGAGGGCCAACAGAAGTTCAGATACCACTGGGAGCACTACCCCAAGTAAGTCCGGCCGTCTGCGCTGGCCGCACCTGTCCGCTAACAAACGCAGGCTATCCGGAGTCTGGAACGGCATCCGGACCATAGTTCCCTACAACGACTGGGTGCCTGAGCAGGAGTACATCATCAAGGCCGAGACAAATGGGCCCGAGAACCCAGTCAGGCAGAAGTGGCCGCCCATGTCCAAAGACCACAAGGAGCCCCCCATCGACCCCATCCCCTTCAACCCCTACCCGGACACGTCGTCGGTCGAGTATCTGAGCCAGTATGAGAAGGTCGAAACCTGCTTCCTCGACCAGGAGGAGAAGGTCGACCTCCCCGATATCTACGCCTATCCAGGTATCCCCCAGAACTACACGGCCCCATTCTTCGGCTCCATTGAGGAGATGGGCATGAACCATAAGGTGTGCTTCGATCGCTTTGGCCGCTTCGGACCCTATGGCTACTCGTACTCCCGCGAGGAAGGCGGCCTGGGCATGTCGAGCAAGTCCGAGCAGGCCGGTGCCGACAAGATCTGGAGCTGGGAGAAGAAGATTGACTACCGGAATGTAGACTGGGGCTCGGCTCAGAAGCGATGCTACGAGAAGAACAAGATCCGCTTCCGCAAGAACGATACCGAGGCCAAGGAAGAGAAGAGCGAAGATGACCCTCCAGAGAAGAAGAAGCTCCCGCGCCACGCGTACATTCTGCGCACGTGGACCGGGTACAAGTATAGCGACTACCAGATCCTCACTATCCGAGCCATGATTAACGAACTCGCCCTCAAGTCTGGTGGCGAGTATGATGTTCATTTTCTCCTCCACGTCAAGGACGACAGCTTGCCCATCTGGTCGTCCGAGGAGGTCTACCGCAAGACGATCCAGGACAATCTCCCCAAGGAGTTCTGGGGCATGGCAACTCTCTGGTCTGAGCAGCAGATGAAGATGTACTACCCTGAGCCATTCCCCAACAATGTGTACAACCACGCCAAGGCGCCGGTCCACTCTGTCTACCGCAGCGCCCATTTTGCCATGCAGTGGTTTGCCCAGGTTCGTGGAGAATACGATTTCTACTGGAACTGGGAGATGGACATGCGTCTCAGCGGCAGTTACTATGAGTTCAACAACAGGATTGGTGAATGGGCAAAGAACCAGCCCCGTAAGGGTATCTGGGAACGCAGCTCTCGCTATTACATTCCCGCCCTACATGGTTCCTGGAAGAACTTCACTGAGCTCGTTGAGGAAGAGACATTCAACAGCGACGAACAACCGGTTTGGGGTCCACCCAAGTTTGAGAACACAGGCATGCTTCCCAGCCCCCAGGAAGCCTACCCCAAGGACCTTTACCTCAACGACAACTACGAATGGGGCCGAGGTGAAGATGCGGACATCATCACCTTTAACCCCATCTTCGATCCTGCCAAAACCAACTGGGTCTTCCGTGATGATGTCTCTGGCTATGATCTCGAGCTTCCAGAGCCCCCTCGCCGGTGTGCCATTATCACCGTTTCACGCTTGTCGAAACGACTCCTCGATCTTATGCACCGCGAAACGTACCACATGAAGCATCACATGTTCCCTGAGATGTGGCCACCAAGCGTTGCTTTTCACCACGGTCTCAAGGCCGTATACGCACCGCACGAAGTATACTTTGACCACAACTGGCCCCTGGAGAATATTGACGGTGTATTCAACCACCCCCCCAAACCTACAGACAGCGTTTTCGGCTGGGGCGAACACAACCAGCTCGGAAACAGCTTCTATTACAACGCTGGTTTCTCATCCGAGCTCTGGAGACGGTGGCTTGGCTCGCGAGAAAACGGCAAAGGCGGAACCGAAGAAGAAGAAGCGGGATCCGGACGTCTTTGTATACGGCAAACCCTGTTCCATCCCGTCAAGCACGAACAAGGAGCAGACTAAATTGTTTATTGAACCTTTCGACCACACACCTTTTTAATCGAGCGCCTTACATTCACTTTCTTTCCCACCCGACAAAACACACGTCGGCGTTTTTAGAGCTTTTTTTCTCTCCTTCCTTCACTACCATGGGCATAGTCAGCGTTTGATCCTTTCTATGCAAACATAGTACCACAGTCATCGGGCGGCGTTTGGGGCGTTTAATGGTGTTTTACATATCATCCAGTGCGCTGTATGTACAGTTTGTCGCCTTTTTGCCACGTTTTGAATGGGATGTGCAGATGTCGAGTGTTGCGCAGGAGCGCATACCTTGCTTGTTCTTCGGCCGTGTTTTGGGACTTTGAGACCAAGTACAAAATGGTGAAGGGAGATGTAATTAACCCGCTTGGGTATGCCCGTCATTTACAAGAGGCTAGCCGTGCTTGGGGGAGGGGGAGTGGAGGTGCGTGGTGTTCGTGGTCGTGGTGGTTAATTGGATCATCAAGGACGAAACTCTGGGCTTTTTGGCCATGGATGGAACCTGGGATTGGCATTGATGAGACGAGGGACATGTGTAGATGAACCCAGGCCCACAGATGAGGACGAAGAGTGTAAATTACGAAGGGTGTTTTTGGGGTAATAATACATCGTATACCTTCCATGTTTGATTGCATTTGAAACTGCTCTTTGGGTGTGCGTGCACGTGCAATATTGTAAACATTGTTTGAGGGTTGAAGGACAAGACACTTGGACCAATTTGATCGAAGATGCTTTTGGGAAAAAGCATCTTCAGTGTACCCGAATGGAAGCAGACGTCACTGTCGACATGAATAGAGGCCTCCCTCTTTTTGTCGCCCAACATGTACTCTCTGCATCGGTTCTATTGCAATCTGATCTTGCTAAGAGAAATACCTTTGTAGTTGGCCTTTCATAAACATATTTCGTGTCGAAATTCGAATGTTATTCACCATTTAGACACACATACATGGAAGGGCGAGTAGGCTAACCCTCCCAAATCGCAGGGCCCGGTGCCTTATACTCCATCAATCTCAACTGTTCCCTCGGCAAGCCATTCTCAACATCCTGGATTTTCGGAAGCCAAAGACCTGTCCACTGCGTTAGCAATCTCATCTTCTTCATATTCGCTACTCTGTCAAGGATGAATATTGAGGTGGAACGTACCGGGATCTTCAATGTTATATGCACCGGGAAACTTTGCGAACCCTTTTGGTGTCCCAGGCGTCACACCAGGTGGACTTTGAACATTTACCAGCGCACAATTGATGTACCACTGCGTGTAGTTGTAGAGAGAAGTCACATATATGTACTCCCACCGCAAAAGGTATTTCCCTGGGGGTGTTGTTCTGGGGAGAGTGAAGTTGAACTTCAATAGCTCGCGTTAGCTTACCTCTATCTACATAATGATGGATTATGATACTAATTGGGAGACATACCTCAGTAGAAAACCCCGCATCCGGATCCCTCAATTCCCAAGCCCAGTTATTCTTCGGTCCGCCATATGACACTTTGAACCAATCGCCATCGCCGTGATAGGCCTTCATATCATCGTTTGGTGCCCGACTAAGCCATATCTGCGCTGGCCCTGGATGGAAAATGTAACTGCAAATCGTTATTATGATTCTGATACCGAGCCTTCCTGTCATGGCCAAGCGTCGTTGGACTTACCCATACCCACCCCCGGCATTTACCTCCTCGGCACTCATAAGCCTGAATCCAAGCTCCTCCCCCGCAACAACATCAGCGATTTCAGTCGTAGGCAAGGAGTCGAAGGCTGAGCGCCCGCACGTGATGTTGGTAGTAGAAAGGTCTGAGGGGAATTGGGGTGTGACTTGACCGAAATGATTCGTGGGGTCGGTGATGCTGGGGATATGCTCGTGTGCGACTTTGCTGTGCGGTTGTCAGATTAGAGATCTATTGCGGTACAGATGGGATAGAGATTGAAATGCAAGGAGGATTAAGGTGAGCAATCGGTGTGTACGATGAGATTATCTTTTAACGCACAGAACATGTTTCCAGAGTCCGGTGTCGGTGCCGTTGACGAGGAGATGTCCGACAGCAAAGTGGGCGGCCGAGCGGTTGATCAGACCGCATACAACGGTCAGGCCAATAACAGCTTTCATGCTGAGGGGAAGACGAAGGCTGGATACTCCTAGACAATGAATGGCAGAAGGTTGGAGAATCTGTTCACCTCTCCCAGGGATATCTTAGCTTATGTAGATATGGGGGTTTTCGCATTTCCTGATGGTTCTCTCTACGGTAGGAGCTTGCGATTGTAGAATCTGTTTCATACATATATTGCGTCTATAGATTGTCTGGGTAGAAAATAGTCGCAGTTACTCCCCACACTGGGTAATGAAAATGTGTAAAATAATCTCAACCTAATGCTTATTTGTAGCATACACATCTATAAAGTCCTTGGTGCCCTGCAACCAGTGAGGGCGGTTTTATGCTAAATGATAACACCCGATCGCATTCTGTAGAATCCCATTCAGTATGCAGCCCATATTCCGCTTTGGGAATGGAATTATGTCACGAGAACATGATATATTACGCACAGGATGCAGGATGATTTACTCCTATACATTTAATAGCACTCTATTGTGCACATGTTCAACAACAGTGTTCGGCAGATTTTCTGATTCGGTTTCTTGGTGGAGTAGGCAAACAGTACTGGAGAATGGAATCAGCGATAAAGTAGCAGCGTGGAAAGATGGTCAAGGCTTGCAGCAATGGGGGTCGGCGCATAATGATCCATTAATTGTCACGCGATCCGAACTGCAGTAGTTATGAGTATGTTTTACTAAATAGGAGCAACCCAGAATCGTTCTGCTGGAGCTTGCGACGTGTGATAGAAGGTAAATTTGGGTTTGGTACGCTTGTAGATAGATATGGGCGAGTTTGTAACTTGCTCAATTTCCATTAAGCGCTCGTAAGAGGTTCTACTTTGACTTGTGCTCCATCACAGCATGCTACAACCTCAGCGGCGTTGATGCATGGCCGAAGATATCTGCAGCCCTTGCTACTGAGACTGTCGACCAAGATAATGGCAAGACTTCCTATCATGTCCAACATTTCCGGCCATGATGTCCGTGATTGAATCCCTTGGTGATCAGAGAGCGTAGTGTATGATGAATTAATTCATTTCATCTCTGCATGGAGAATGCGGCTACCGGGTTATAAGCCATGAGACATAAGTCGTAAACTGAGAGCACGGTATTAAACAACCATGCCTTGGCTACTCGGATGTGAGGAGGGATATCAGAAAGCTGGTATCAATGCTTCATACAAGAAGGGCACAATCCAAAAGTTATTCCTGCCCTCCCACCTTCACGTCAGGCTGTTCTTCGCGCTCTGGCTTTGGGCGAATTGGCGAAAAGCCTTGTCATCCGGAATCTTATATCCTCTAGAGGTACTTGTTAGCTTACAATCAAGAATACCTGCCGGCCTCATAGTACTCACTTTTGCTCTCTCCAAGGTATCCATTCCATCCTATCCTTTACAAACTTGTGCCCCCCATACTCAGTCTTTACCAAGCTCTCTTCGCCGTACTCTTCCTTCAGAAGCTCTGTATACGAGTACGGAATCTTCACTGGTATACCCTCGAAAGTACTTTCTCGCAGCGGAAATATTTGTCGTTCAAGATAGTGGTGTTTGTCTTTGCACATCATATTACCCATCACACCTAGGTCTTCAGCAGTCCTGGTCCTCCGCAGTGTCGTAATATCGATAAAGAGGCCGGTTGTCATGTCGATCCAGCGTGCATCTATCACGTTCAACCAATCCGTTGTACTCCCATTCGTCCAATGTGGGTTCACTTCCAACAAGTAGTTTCTCCCTTCTCCTTCTGCTGAGGTTTCCGTCCCATCTTCTTCTATTACGGGGGTGTTGAAATGGTGTACCGTCATGTTGTGGTAGTTTGCGAGAAATGCGATAGAGCGCTCGGAGACCTGAACGTCGATATCGGAATCCCAGGGCATGATCCTGCGGTTCCACCACCAGCCGAGCAGGCTGCCATGCATTATCCATGTCTCGGCTCCCATCGTATGCATGGTGCTGAGATATGTTTTGACAAGGTGCTTTAGGTGTTGGCGGCGGGTCGAATCGGGGAGGGTGTCAGAGGCAAACCGGCCATCATAGTGTGGATGGAACTGGACTTGAATTCAGTGGCTATCCTCTGTTGGTAATGTGTAGAGCTGGAGTTCAAGGGCTAAGACATACAATAGACTCATGGAAGTATTTGTCCTCAGGGTCTCCTCGCTTCCCCGACCAGTCTTGTGTTACTGTAGTCAGTCCACCCATGCTTTCGAGATCAGCATCGCGCTTTGCGATTACAGGTGCGGATTGGGAAAGCTGAGGTAAGGCGACAAGGAGGAAGCCCAGCATGGAGAGTGGAAGATGCATGTTGTAGGATGATAAGGTATACCAATATTGCTATATTGGCTTCTGGAACAAATCAGTTCTATGTATGTTGGTATATCAAGTGTAAATGAAGTTGGATATGTCGAAAAGTGCCGTTGAAGTGTTGTGTGTCTGGTCGTGTGCAACCTGCGCCCTTGCTAGGCTGATCAAGGTATGAAGATTAGTAGAGCACCATATTCCCGTTAAGCAACTGTAGAACAAAAATGCACGATAAAGGGGAGGGAAGCACCGTCCTGTATATATTAATCATGTGCCACTGTCCACATGTTCCGGGACCCCATGATGCAAGCGTGCCTCATATCCGCACTTAGCAGGCTCGTCGTATGGTGGTTACGTAGGCTTTCAGCAAGGCTTTGGAGCTAGACTCCATAGCTCCCGAGGCACTAAGCACACTCACGATTGAGTGGGCTCAAAGCTTTGCTTGTTTCCTTTCTACATGTGCACAATATACCATAATATCCTCCCGGAGGAGGCTTTTGGGCTCTGATTCACTGTATCAGTGCTGCTGTAGGCTTTTGTTTCTATAGCAATGCATCAATTGCAGTGAATGAAGAAGATCGTAGAGCCAAATGGAAGTCATTGATTGGAGGTCGGGAGTTCGGAGACTACGCATGCACAGGCTATCTCATTGGGGGGTTCCTAGTCTTGCTGGATGGCTAGTTAGTGGATGCATCGTGCCAGTGCCCAGTTTGAACGACATCCCATGGATCACATCCGGATATGGCCATCCAGTGCGCGTTGTTATCATTTGATTGCTAAAAAACATTGTAAACAACCGCACGAGAGTGCGTGGGCGACTCATGAGGAACTGGGCATAACACGGAAATGAGAAAGAAATGAGCTTGAACACGCGTCACAAGTGGAGGAAATTGAAACTGTCGTGAACAGGATGTCGTTAAGCTTTTCGGGGCCCACACAAGCTTTTCTGGAACGCTTGGCAAGTGCATTGACCTCCCCATCAACCCCCAACCAGGTTTTGGAACCTTTGAACCCAGGTCTTCTCCAATGACCCCAATGTTGAGTGGCCGCTGGCGAGGTTACGCGGCCTTCAGTTGGTCCCATCAGCTCGACAGCATCTCATTCTACCGTCCAGTCGTTCAACTTTGACTCTCACAGAGAACATCGTCTTTTTGTACAAATACTGACCGTGTAGCTTAAGATTCTTTGCGAATTTTTACAACCAATCGTGTCGTGGGCTTTCATATTGGGTAACGAAATCCTCCAGTCTCCTCGTACAACATTTCGCACCACGGAGTAGGCGTCAGGGGACTAGTCCCAGCGTCGGCGGCACCTGCCCGATCGCAAGACTTTCACGGCATTTGAGAAGAACTGACGATTGGAACAAACTGCCCGAGGCGTTGTAGTGGCAGGATCAACCCCGGAAACCAAATGCACTTCCCACTGGCGTTTCTCCGACATATTGGATCGGATGTCGGGGACACTAGCTAAGAAATCGATCATATGTGGGCATTGCACGAGCGGAGAGCCATTATCAGCCTCCGACTTAAAACCTGCACCATCAGCCAATATGTTACGCTCTCTTCTTCACTAAAGTCGCTTGGAGCTCTTTTGCACGTTAACACTGTCGAAATCTCGGCGTAACGCACCCCATTCTTCAAAGCTTAATTAGCATTTTATGGCCTGTTATCACTTACCTAGGTATCTATTGGAGGGCTTCCTAAATGACTACCCAGCTTTTTTGTATGCCTAAGACCATTTCACGAGTGTTTTGGCTGTGAAAAGGCTGAGATTAGACAGTTTTTCAAGGTTGGATAATCTTCTGTGTTTCCTTCTCCACGGGACTATACGTGTGCAGTGAACAGGACGTAGAGATGATCTCAGATCCTTTTTTTGCGCCATTTCTGCTAAAATCTATGTATCCTATGTGCATATCAGCACAGTTGGGTGGGATCTCGGCAGTGAATTAGTATGTCACATGATTGATCTCCTCAATCTCCCACCATCATATACGTCATTCCCACGTTTTGTTCTTCAGAGATCCAAACCTCCTCCACGCTTCATCTTGATGTATATATAAAGGCCTTCTTATTTCGCACGCACCTTTCCTGCTCTCGTATGCACACTCCGGAGATGTCCGAAAGTTTACATCCGATAGGAAATGGAGCCTTTGATTGGCTGCGCAGTGAAAGACCGAGATCCCGACTCTGAAGATTCTCCACTTTTCTTACACCGATCGTTAGCTCCGACATCTCCGCATCCTATGATGTTCACGCTTTATTCAGTTCTCATCCTTGATCTAAGAGCAAATGAATGAATTGGATATATAAAGGAGGGCAAGGTCCCTAAGGACATGAACTATGATCGTTGGCAGTCGCACACTTCTCAAATCCCAACGATCTCTCACCAGAACCTCATTCCTCCCAGTCCTTAGAACCTTTACAACTATGTCCAATAAGAAACTTCTTGTCCTCTTCGGTGCAACGGGCAACCAGGGTGGCTCTACTGCTCACTTCGTTCTTGACGACCCTACACTTGCTAAGCAGTACGCTGTCCGAGCTATTACCCGCGACATCAACAATTCGAAAGCCCAGGAACTCCAAAAGAAAGGAGCAGAGCTTGTTGCTGCCGATTTGGATGAACCCTCTACCCTGCCAGCTGCCCTGAGGGGCGCACACAGCGTTTTTCTTCTCACGAACACGCAATACGGTGGCAACAGTCGCGAGATCGAGACCAGACAGGCCAAAGCGGCACTTGGAGAAGCACTGAAGCAAGGTGTTGAATACGTCATCTGGAGCTCCATGAGCCATCCATATAAAATATCCGGCGGAAACTTGGCGCAAGTCGAGCACTTTGACGACAAAGCTGAGATAGAAGAGTACATTCGTGGCCTTCCCATCAAAAGTGCATTCTATGCCCCAGGGTCGTTCATGCAGAACTCCTCCACACATATGAAACCACGTCCTTCTCCCGCGAATGATGGGACGCATATCCTTGGGAACCTTTGTTCTTCAGCTACCCGCATTCCACTCATCGACATCACCGACAGTGGGAAATGGATTGGCGCGATTCTCGCTGAGCCGGACAAGTACGAAGGCAAATTCTTCGCTGCAGCTGAGAGGCTGTACTCGTTTGAGGAGATCGCCCAGGTCATGTCCAAAGTTTCCGGGAAAACAGTGATACATCAACAGTTTCCGGATGAGGTTTTCAAGAGCTTTGTACCCGAGAGCCCGCTGAAGGAGGCTTTGTGTGAGATGTGGCTGTTCATAAGGGATTACGGGTATTATGGGACCAACATGGAGAGGGATGTTGAATGGGCGAGTCAGCAGGCCAAAGGGAGATTGACGAGTTTGGAGGAGTATCTAACAAAGAGTGGGTGGACGCTATAGGGTAGTCGTGTTAAAACTTGAGTTGATACTTGCTCAAGGATCTCAATATAACCAGCGACGATTACAACAATGGAACCACCATCCAGCTAATTTGTTTTCTAGCGGCCGAATTCCCTGTCCAATTTCTCACCAAGATATATGGATTCAAACGCGTCCTGCCCACACTGATGTTCCTCTGGGGCACCGTCTCATGGTCCCAGGCTTGGATGCATGATCGCACAACCTTTTATCTGTCCCGCGCCGCATTGGGAGCTTGTGAGGGTGGTTTCATTCCAGGAGTAATTCTGTTTGCTACATACTTCTACAAGTCCAAGGAGCTCGCCATGCGATTGGCGTTCTTCTGGTCATCGCTCAACATCGCTCGCGATATCTCCGTATTGTTGGCGGCTGGAATACTCGAGATGCGTGGTATTGAAGGGAAAACAGGATGGCTCTGGCTATTCCTTCTTGAGGGTCTTCTGACTGTCACCATTGCACTCGTGTCCTTCGTATGGCTCCCCGCATCCCCTACACAGACCAAGACCCTCCTCTGGCGCAAGGGCTGGTTCAATGAACGAGAAGAGGTGATCATGGTCAACGTAAGTTACGCAAGGGGAGACTAATTAACATTGAGTCTAACCGTCAACAGCGCATTCTCCGTGATGATCCAGCCAAAGGCCTAACTCACATCAACGAGCCTGCAACCTTCAGGGATATCAAAGAGGCATGGAGCGACCCTGCTATGTGGGGACTATACTTCATTGGTCTCATCGCCTATATCCCGGCCTCACCTGTCCAAGGGTACCTGACGCTCACACTAAAGAGACTTGGATTCACAACCTTCAACTCAAACATGCTGACGGTGCCGTCCGCGGTACTTCAGATCATTACCATGATGGCTCTTGCGAAGAGCAGCGACTATTTCAACGAACGGACACTTCACATCATGTTCGGAGAATTTTGGATCATGCCGCTCCTTGTTGCTCTTTTGTCAATCCCTGATGGCGGCCGCGAGTGGTCCCATTTCACGCTTATTACGCTTGTTTCTGGATACCCTTATTTTCATCCACTTGTGTCATCCTGGATCTCTGAGAATACATTCGACGTAAAAAAGCGAGCCATCACAGCTGCCACGTACAACGTCATTGTCCAGTTCGGCTCAGTCATCTCGTCCCAGATCTACCGCAAGTATGATGAACCATACTATAAGCAAGGAAACTCTGTCTTAATAGCCACCTGCGCACTATCGCTCGTGGTCATGTTTCTTCAACGCCAGATGCTACTTCGCTTGAATAAGAAGAAGGAGGCTAAGTGGCAGGATATGGACGCAGAGGAGAAGGTAGTCTATCAGTCAGACTTTGTTGCGCGTGAGAAGGAAGGCAACAAGAGATTGGACTTCCGGTTCGTGGTCTAGAATGGTTCGTTATCAAACTGAGCGGCAAGTTCAGTCTTGCTCTTCGCTCGATGCAGAATGTAGACTATATTTAATAACCTTCCAATAGAAATAATCTTCTCGCTTTAGAAGATTGGTATAAACGAATCATTGAAAGTTTCACTCTGGGTGCTGTCTCCCTTGCAACGCAGTGGCTGGATATCTACCTGGGTATTTCCCTGCTATGAGACTCTCAAAATTGACTATCTCACCCGGTACCACTTGCTTGTTATTCTCAGAGGCGGCGCCGCGGTAGGGACCAACAACAAATGAGCGTCTCACGGCAGTGTTCCTATCTTGGACTCGAAAACCTGCGCATGTCCAAGAGATGTTGTTGACTTTCAGTTGCATCCAAGCGCCATAATAATCTCTAACCCCACAAATCCGCCGGCAGCTACCGCATGATGCCATTGAACCCCTGTATGACGTTCCCCAGATTCCTGTTTATGGTGAAACGTATCGTGCACGTGGGCGCGTATATGCCTGTATTGGGGACAGCAACCGCAAAGGGAAGAATGCGCGATGTCGTCGGACCCACTGTCGATCATTGTATGCATGAATGCGGATGGGCTCCGGGCCTCGGTAACGGCGCAAATGGAAGAAAAATTTGTTATTTGGGAGTTAGCAGGGGGCGGCTTTTGTTGTGTTTGGCTTGGGCATGAGTGTGGAAGAGGAAGAGACTCCAATCATCCCTTCAGACAAGCTCTAGCACGAAATAGTTGACATTGGAACATCTACTAAAACACAATCAACTGCATACCAGCCATGGCTTGGGAAGAACCGCGAAAAACAGGTATGCAATACCGCCGTGTAGGCAACTCTGGTTTGCATGTATCTGTCCTTGGCCTAGGTGGCTGGCTTACGTATGTGCCCCTTGTCTCCTTCACTGTGGTGTATATCGCTGATGCAGAATGAAGGTTTGGAGGCCATGTAGAGAACGGTACGACGTCTACCTATATGGAGCGAACATAACAGCACAGTTATACTAACTACAACAGAGCTGACTTTCCTGTGCATGAAGCAGGCCTACGACTGTGGCATCAATTTCTTTGATACAGCCGAAAGGTCAGCCATTTCCTTGGAGGTAACATTATTCAACATCTAAAACAACAATAGCTATGCTGGAGGTCAATCTGAAATTGTCATGGGCCAAGCCATCAAACGCTATAACTGGAATCGCAACGACATAGTCATAACCACGAAACTCAATTGGGGCGGGGCAAATGGGGAAGTACTCGTCAACAACCACGGTCTGTCCCGAAAACACATCGTTGAAGGTCTCCGTGCCTCTCTGAAGCGTCTCGACCTTGAATATGTCGACATTGTCTACGCACATCGTCCTGACCGTCTGACTCCTATGGAAGAAACTGTCCGCGCCTTCAGCCACGTGACCGAGACAAGAGGATGGGCATTCTATTGGGGAACAAGCGAGCGGTCTGCTGATGAGATCACCGAGGCTTGTGGTATTGCTAAACAACTTGGCCTTGTTGGGCCCATTGTCGAGCAACCGCAGAACAATCTGCTTGCCCGGAAGAAGGTCGAGAGCGAATTTCAGCGCCTATATACCCGCCTTGGTATTGGGCTGACTACTTTCTCGCCGTTAAAGTTTGGATTGCTGAGTGGAAAGTATAACGACAGTGCCGATGCGCCGCCTGCGGGCTCGAGATTTGCGGAGGGCAAGGATAGGTTTGTCAGTGGGATGAGGAATTCGTATGGAAACGAGGATTGGAAGGAGATGATCGGACAAGCAACAAAGTTGAAGGTAAGCCTCTTCCCTCTGTGGTGCTAATGAGAGTCTACCTGCAGAACTGACTGTTGGACATTAGCCGATTGCCGACAAATTGGGTGTCAGTCAGTCACAGCTGTCGCTTGCATGGTGTCTAAAGAACCCGAATGTGTCTGCCGTTATCACGGGTGTGTCGAGGCCAGAACAAGTTGTCGAGAATTGTCAAGCACTGAAGGTGTTGGATAAACTTACTCCGGAAATTTTGGCTAAGATTGATGCAATTGTCGGAAAGATCGAACTCGATCCTATAAGGCAAGATTAAATTTGATAGAAGGGTCATGTACACGTCCTACGGTTGAAGACACCAGACTTAAAATTCATGCAGGAGACCACCACTGATTAACTTTAGTGATATTCAAGGACCAATGACGCTTTTTAGCATGCTATAGCATTGCTCGACTTCTGTAACATAATCATAATTTACTGATCTCTTCATTCCTCTCTACTCCTTCATGGACTCCCGCACAGGAAAAAATGCAGGTCCATCAACATAACTATCTTTTCGTACAGAGAAGAATTCGCACAGCTATGCCTAGATAGAACAATGCCCCATGGTGGCCAGAGCTTTTGAATCATGCACCTGTTTGATTCACGATCACTGTTTGTCTTCAATTTGGATACTAAATAGAGCTTGCTGGAGAAGATAATAGTCTGGTTCTGGTAGGAACATACTCTATCATCGTAACCTATGAGATGCAGGTTGTTGTGCATGTGACATATATGTGCTGTCGTAATGATGAGACACTTGAACAGTATAGTGACACTGAATTTTACTACAGGGCATTGCAGATTCCCTGAGAAAACATACTTGGGTCCGTTTGTTAGTCCCGAAGGCACCTAGCTGTAAACTGCTCTTGCAGCATGTTGAAAATGCCATAGCTCCCTCCACCGTGCAACAATTCGATGATGAAGTCTCTTGTCAAGTGAATTTGGCCAATTGGATAACTTTCAAGATCGAGGAAATTGAGAACGAAGAAATAAGTTGAGGTGCAAAGAGCTGCCCATGATACCTTCTTGATCGGGCATAGAAGCTTCAGGCGGGCACCACGTGACTCACCACCTAAAACTTCGTGTCCAGCAGGTGGTATTTTGATTGCACTTCACCCTAAAGCATACCAACCTAGGTAGTTATTCTGATAACAACACAATGCCGTTTCGTCTTCTGCCTGCAGACATGATCGATATCCCAAGTCTCGTTGATGTTTACTTTGAAACCTTCAAAAGCCCGTTAGTCATGAGGGTCAAGCCTGATGTGCCCCCGGTGCGCGATTGGTACCAAAAGAGCCTGGAGAACGATTTCAAGAAGCCTAATGTTCGAATATATAAAGTCGTAGATAACGGCGAAATCATAGCCTTCGCGAAATGGACCTCACCGCACACGGAACCCTCGCTGGAGAAACCAAATGAGTGGCCCGTGGAGGGGGATGTCGCGCTTTTCGAGGAAGCCGCAGGCAAAGCATTGGCAAAGAGAAAACAGATCATGGGCGAGGAGGAACACTGGTGTGAGTCTATCAATCTGAGATAGATGACTGAATGCGACAAGAAACTGAATATCCTCCAGACCTGGCGGCTCTTGCGACCTTGCCAAAAAGCCAGCGCAGAGGAGCTGGGTCGATGCTAATGAGTGAGTTCTGCAAGCAGGTTGATGAGGCTGGGCATCGCAGTTATGTCACAGCGTCACGTCTTGGAAGACCGACTTATGAACGGTTCTCATTTCAGACACAGGATACGTGGGAGGTAGTGATTGATGGGGAACCTTATGTTGACTGTTGTATGGTGCGGGAACCCCAGAAGCCGAAGTGAGTCTCAATGCCAGTGGTGACGAAATATTTAACTGAACCACGACTAGAAAGATGACAGAATGACCTGAATCTAAGAAGTGCAGTGCGACATTTCGATAACAATTTTAATGGCGCCCTTGCAACAAAAGCGGTCATGGCGAAAAGAGGATAGACCGTCATGGTCCGGCTACAATCTCCCAGCCCTGCGATAGGTATGGTCTCGTTCGGGAATAGTATAGAATTTCTTTACTTGGTTGTCGATCCTTTCCGCCAGATACCTCGGTTGCTCGGCTCTGCTCTATTGATCGGTTTATAAGTACCTATACTTAATGAGTTGGATTGTGTCTTTGCACCAAACTCATAATTCTAGTTCGAAATGTTCCAAACGCAGGAGCTTGAACTGCAGGCCATCACAACTCTTGATACCCCGGCACCCAGTTCAGACCATGTTCGCCACGCCCTCCCACCTACCGACAGAGGAACAGCAGCCTGGAGAATGTTGATTGCCGCGTTTGTATTCGAAGCACTCCTCTGGGGCTTCCCACTCTCCTTCGGCGTTTTTCAGAATTATTATTCCCAATTGCCCGAATTTGCTGATGATCCCTTCATCGCTGTCGTCGGAACGACGGCGACTGGGATATCCTACATGGCCGCTCCAATCATAATACCTCTCGTCAAACGATTCTCCAAATATCGACGGCATATGATATGGATCGGATGGCCGCTTTGTATCCTGGGGTTGGTGGCCGGGTCATTTGCCAGAACCCTGGCAACCCTCATTGTCACACAGGGAGTCATGTATGGAGTGGGATTCACTATTTTTTATTATCCAATACTGAGCATGGTGAACGAGTATTGGGTTGCACGAAGGGGAATGGCGTATGGCCTGCTGTGCAGCGCGTCCGGTGTCTCGGGCGTTGTGATGCCCTTCTGCATTGAGGCGCTCTTGCGCAAGTATGGATATCCGACCACATTGAGAGCCGTGGCCATTGGGCTGTTCATTAGTACTGGACCACTGATCTTCCTCCTCAAAGGACGCACAACTTCGGGCGAAGAAGGAGCAGCCACTAGAACAGACTGGTCGTTTCTGAGAGCACCCCTTTTCTGGATCTACAGCATTTCCAATTTCGTCATGGGGCTTGGTTATTTCTTTCCCTCTCTATATGTTCCGTCCTACGCATCTTCCAATGGCTTGAGTCCGACCCACGGAGCTATACTTTTAGCGATAATGAGCATATCACAAGTTCTTGGACAGATGGGTTTTGGATACTTGTCCGATGGCAAATTGCCCTTAAATTTACTTGCTATCACGTCTACCCTGGTAGCTGCAGCTGCTGTCTATGGATGCTGGGGTATGGCACACTCTTTCGGAGTTTTGGCCGCGTTTTCGCTCTTCTATGGCTTTTTTGGTGCGGGATACACGGCGCTCTGGGGTCGGATGGGGTTCGCTGTCAGCAGTGAACCTACTGGAGCTTTCGCAGCGTTTGGGTTCCTGAACCTTGGGAGGGGAGTTGGGAATGTGCTTGCTGGGCCGGTAGGAGGCGCTTTAATCAGGGAAGTGGTGAGTATAGGCAGCTATGGTGTTGCCCGGTATGAAGTGATGATTTTGTTTACTGGATCTTGTATGGTAGCTAGTTGTGCAGCTATTGTACTGTACCATTTGAAATTAGGCTAGAGAGAGAAAAGAACGGGAGCTTGGGTCAGCAACAATTATGAATGCGGGCATGTTTGACGGTGTGAGTGGACCAGCATCAGATAGTTGGGAGTAGACAGACAGACAGGGGGCTTTGGTGAAAGTGTTATAAGCAGCATATGCAAGGCGAATGAAAGGATAGTTGAAAATGGGAGTAACTTGTTGGGCCTCCCGCGGTGAAGGCAATCACATAGTGGAAGAAACTAAGACAACCAATATTCAGGAATCCTCGTCCTGATGTTAGCGAGCCTCATCAAATAGAATGAGAGAAATGAGGGAGAGATTCCAAGTATTTATTCTGACGAATTACGCTGACAAGCTGGTCACGAACCCGACGACACTTGCATGGATTTCACAAGCAAACCAGTCATGATCTATCGAGCACTAGATCCAGGGAAACCAGACCATGGACCCAAGGAGGATCAAAACAACTACGATTGTAACAACTGCGGGGAGGGTGGATGCTTTGAGGCCTGCCGAGGCCGCTTGAATCGTATATGACTGCTTCGCGTCAGTTCTCGGATTCGGGTTTGTTGGTCATCGAAAGAGAGTGGCTGAACTCAGCCGTATACGGTAGATTCATGTATAGTAAAGAGAGTAACGCAACTATTTTTCCAATTTAGTAAATCGACCTTAATGAGCATAATTGTGTTGAACAAATATTAGGTATCTACGTACCTAAGTGACTGTTCCCAGAATTAATAATTCCAAACATCGATGTTGGAAAAGATTCGCCCTTTTCGCCTTGACTTTTTCCAAGCTTCAACACAGCTGGAACTATTTGTGACGACTTTTCTAAAGTCTGGAACGGCGGAATGTCAGATAAATGTGTCTTGTAGTGCTGTGTAGCACGGTGGGCACGGATTCTAACAGGCCACCATTAGAACAAAGGGGTAAAGCACCTTGAAGTCCGGCGGGGTGCGGCACAGGCAGCAACACGGCACTTAAATTGAGCTTTCCTTGGGCACACTATCTGGCCAATCTTCTAGCCTGTCCGAGAATTAATAAGGGCAAACTTCAAGCGGAACATCACTGGGTTATAACTTGATACCTATATATCAATTGCCGAGATTGCCTGGAAATATATCTAGAGATCTTTCCCAAGCGATCGCCTCTTTGCTCAGCTCTTCCTATGTACTACTATCCAGTCCAACCTTGGAAAGGAAACCGTGGACCAAACTTCAACCTCTTACATCATGGTCCTGCTCACCGAACTCCCAACAGAAATATTACTCCTCATCTTGGGCGCTGTGGCAGATCTCGATCTTCCTTCCTTCTTCACCTCACGCAGGACCTGCAGAGTGATCCAAAATGTCGTCACCGCCATTGCCACCAAGACACTCTCCAACTACAGCCATGGTATACGTTCCTTTCTCGAGACTCAATTCTACCCGATATTGGATTCAATGGTTACCAGGGACGACGACGACTACTCTTTCCCATTTGCCTATGCCCCATTTGATTCCCTCCCTTGGGCCTCAGATCCTAAACAGAGAGAGAAATATGTTAGAGAGGAAGCGAGCTGGCGCTGGATTCCCGTTGTATCGGCCTCCGGACACGTTGTGAATAGGCTACAAAATTTTAGGTAGAGCTTCACCGGGGCCTTTTCGGGAAAATCAAATACTTCAAGGCTAGGTATGTCTACTACTTTGAACACATGGGCGAAGAGCCAGCAACCTTTTCCCATGTAGTGAGGATCCTTCTATGCTTTCTGGCAGCTTCAGAAAATGTCATACCCTTAATCTCGTCCCCGTTGTGATTAACCTGTTCTGCATCAATATATGACGTTACACATGAAAAGATAGGGCAATCGTCAAAACTGAGCGCTGCATACGTATGGGAACAGGTATCTTTTCACACTGGTAAAACTCTTACGACCTGACCATTTGCGGATGTCGGAATTGTCTGCTGGATTCTCCTCGGTGTTGTATACTTCATCCCATATTCTTCGAACATGCTAACTTGTTGCAGGCAGCTTCACTGATTATCCGGCCAGTCTCAGTCTCGACATACTTGATGAAACAGTATCCGAGTTCACGCTGCACGACATCAGCTCCGATTTCGTAGATATTAGCGTCGCGCCCATGGCCATCTTTCTGTACTTTGCGGACTTAGGTGGGGAATAAGATATTATAGTATTGTAGGGTTATGGAACGGATCAGGGGATGTTATCAAGAGATGAAAAATGATCGTCTTACGTCTTGTGCAACTCATCTCGTGAGAAACTTTCAGGAGATTGTTCATTATCAACAGCGCCATTTATATCACGTTTTCACCAACAAATGAAGGTTGGCATCGAGTCAGTGCTGCAGTTTCCCTGTATCCCAATAGTTTTTTTACTCAACCGTTACCCCATTAAGCATGTCATATATCCAAGATCTCACGTAATCTACACATCGCGATATCACACCAAAGTGAAACCCAAGTTCTTGCAATAGATGGGGTTGTTACAACTTCCCAAACCAATCACGTAGATAATCCTCCTACCTTGTGTCAGTCAATACTCTAATCGGATGAATTTACGTACTAATCTCTTTTCACCCATAGTTGTGTTACTTGATCATTCCCCTACGATCCCTCATGCTCCTCTCCATGTCCACATTCATTTCGCCCTCGATGCTCACTTTGATGCCCATTTCCATTATCCTTGTCCTCACTCGGCCTGTCCACCTCTCGCTTATTCCAACGCCTCTCATGTCCCCTCTCCTCAGTCCATTCAACACTATATTCATGATATTGACATGCCTCCGTATGCTGATCAAACTTCGAAGGGCCGTGCTTGCCCACTATCACGTCTTTTCCATCCTGAACATGATGGTCATAATACACTTCTGCTTCGGGATTGACTCTCCTGGCGTCCTGTGTCGAGTCTAACGAGTTCAGGATATCCTTATCGGGTATTGGGGATGCGTGATGGGTAGGAATGGTGGATTTTTCCGATCGAGAGGGAGCAGTGATGGAGACGGGAGTCTTGGTGGAGAATAATTTGGATACAGGTGAAGAGGCCCCGGGGAGAGCATTGAAGGACTGCGCTGGATAAGGATTATGCCAAGATTTGGTAGGTGCGTGCTTTCCATTTTTGGTAGATTTCGACGTGGTAGATTTCGAGGATGAGGTGTTCTTCAAATCCAGTAGTATGGGCTTGGTAGGTTGGGGGATGTCAGATATGACTGAAAATGGCGATGTAGTTACGATCGAAGGTGAAGCCTTGACCATAGGCGAAGACGTCGGAAGTGGATCAGAATCAGTCCCGCTCCTAGGTTTTCCCGAATGTGCGTTCGGATGTTCTATCGTAAGCATTTGGGCCCACGGTATAATGGTAGTCCTATGCGTTACCGTCTTGGTAGCAGTTGCTGGACTAGGCTTCAATATCTCTGCAGCCTTGACGGAATCCCAGTAATTCTTATAGCCCTCAAATATTGACTTAAGCTCCCGATGCTCCTCAAGAACCGAGCTCCATTTGGCACCTTCCTTATCGGAGACGATAGGAGTGGGCGTTGGTTTGGCGTTCTGTGTAAGGGATCTGATTAGTGAAATAGTGTCAATTTCTTCGTTGGGGCTAACGATGTCAGGTAGGTCAAGGTTCGACGTGGGGTTGAGATTTCGCTCCTTGACAAAGGACACCGCGATCTTGTCCAGTATTTCCCTATCCTCTGGGCTTATTACATTCAAGTCTCTCTGGCGTGGAGAAAGGGCAGGCTCCAAACTTCCAGACAATTCTGCTGTGGAACTGGTGTCGCTTATTTCGCTAGACTCAAATATTTCTGGGGGGATTGCATTCCGCCCTGAGTATGGTTCTGGAGCAGTGTCCACAGTTCGATTTGTAGTTGCAATAGATACCAAACTAGTAGCACCTGAAGCCAAAGTGGTCACCTGCGTCGAGCTTGAGGCAGAACTTATGGGCTCTTCGGGTCTTTCAGAAAACGGCTCATACTCAATGGTGGTGAAGGCTACCAATAGCTCAGGAATCTCAGTTGTTGTGGGAACTCCAGAAGCTTGCTCAGTCTGGGTCTTCACAATCGGGGACTCTCGGCTCTGCCACTTGCAAATTACAGCTTTGATCTTGTCGATTCTCGCCTTGTCGCTTGGGCTCGTATATTTAGCCTCCAATACGTCAATATCAATGTCGCAAGGATGTGTTGTCACTGAAGCCGGGGTCTTCCTATTTGGCTGCGAATTCGACTCCCTAAGACTAGGCGGCTGTCGGGCATTTGCCGCAATCCCTAAGATCGATCCCTGGCTCTTTTCGACATTGATTTTATCGGTGGTGCTCGTATGCTCAGCTTGCAGTTGATGGGGATTATTGTCTGAGGGATCAGTGGCGACACTTCTCTTTGGAGGAAGCAGATCCCGCTTTTTAATCGATTTAGTCCATGGCTCAGTCGCTCGGTGTGTAGATGACAGAGAAGGCGAAGAGGGTGTTGGTTTTCCCAAACTCTTAGCCGGGAGAGTGGTTGATGCATTGTCTTTGAATGACGCCGCAGATGCAATGGTGCCGTGACCAAGGGGAGTTGAGCTTCTGTCGCTGTTTGGTTCCATGGCCGTAGTTTCCATCCTCGGTTCCGCTTGGACTGGCAATGTTCCGTTCATGCTCGTTTCCAGTGTCTCCCATCCCCCACTCCATCCCTCTTTACTTTCTGCCTCATCAATAGCAGCCCATACCGCCCTGTCTCCATGTAGCTCCAATAAATAGGGTGTGAATTCCTTCCTTTCATTGTTGATCAGTTGGCAAAAGTCTCCCCCACGCAAATCTACGCAAGCGTGGCTCAGATAAGCCTCCAGCGCCTGGCCCGTGGGCTTGGCTTCCATACGAACCAAAGGAAGGCCATTGATGTCCGCAAAGTGTATAGTCTTACCGTCATACAGGGTTATGCCATTTTCTTCAGGAAGACGCGCAGCTTCGCTGTCGAGGGCTTTGATAAAGGCAGCATAACTCTCGCTGGTAGCAAGTTCGGCGATGTTGCTAGGATCAGAATCCTCCTCGCCGTTGGCTTTCGGCGCTACGGGTTGATTGAAGCGTGAACTCCTGCAGTGTTCCAGTGTTCCGGTTTCTCCCGCCACGGGATCAGCAAAAGCGATGGAGAGGAGGGCGACGAGCCCTGCGAACGTGTGGATACGCATCTTGGTATAACCGTAGGTACAGTCGTTGCTGCGTTAATAAGGAGAATGTGTCGACTCAGCTTTTAAGAGCTCAGGCAAACCAGAGGTAAATGTTGTCACGATTGAAAACCTATAATGGCAGCAAAAGCTGGGTGCAATCTTGAAGAGAGCAAAAGAAATGTTGAGCAATTTGGGGATATTGTGGCAAAGTTGGGCTCTTCATGCCCAAATAATGATATATGTAATGAAATATGTTGACTCAGTTCTGTGAGCTAAGATCAGCGGATCGCGATGTCCGCCCAACCACAACAATGGAAAGGATGTGCGCGCGAACAATCCGGGAAACGTTGAGAAATCGATCATGCGAGGACATAGTTGAAAGCCTTGCGATAGCACAAAGAAAGATACGGGAAGGCGATAGAAAGACCGCACCACCTGCCTGGAAATAGTATGCAAATGGCGAAGAGCAAAATTGTCGTTTGGGACAGTTGTCACCGATGGTGGATACCGATCTTTTTGATAGCCGGTCAGCTAGATGCCCAAACCAGGAACCTGGTTCTGGCGAACTCCCCAACAGCTACTTCGTCATGTGTCTCTTGTGCCTAATGCTTCCCAACCTCCGATGGCTGTTGGTCCCCAACTCCCCTCTGGCGTGCGCTGATGCACCTTCATCCTCGATCAATTTCAACTCCCTATACCTCGCATCCCACATTTGTTCTCTTATCCACTCCTCCAACTCGTCTTCATCCTCGGGGATCTCCTTCTCTTGATTCAGCCCCTCCTTCACCGCCGCCTGAATGACATTCTTCGCAATCTGCACGCTGATCTCACGAACTCCGGTAACATCCGGGAGAAGGCCTGCCCCAGTCCCTTTGAGGACGGGTGCTGTAGATGCGAGGGCTTTGACTGCAGCTACGATGAGAGATGGGGGGAGAAGGCGGGTTCGAGAGAGCACGGCACCAAGGCCGATGCCGGGAAAGGTTACTGAGTTGTTGCATTCAGCTGTTCTTCGTTATCAGCGACAATATGTACGCCACACCATTGCATTGCCTTGTTCACTGTGGCCGTTACTCACAAATTTCTACTTCTTTGCCATCATACTGGACGGGTGGGAATGGTGAACCGGTGGCTACAAGCGCTTTACCTTCAGTCCAGTCGAACAGATCCTGTGGCTTCGCTTCATGTAGTCTGGTTGGGTTGGAGAGCGGGAAGATGACGGGGCGGTCAACATGTTTGCTCATTTCCTCAACAACTTCTTTGCTGAAGGCCCCTGGAACCGTGGATGTGCCTATCAACACGTGAGGCTTGACTTCCTTGACTACTGAAAGGAGGTCATCGTGCCGTTTGCCCTCCCACGCACTATCATCATGCGCGTAGGGGATCTGTGCAGGTGTAAGCCCTTTCTCCTTGGATTTCAATAACAGACCGGGCTTGTCGACGGCAAAGATCTGCCTCCCAGCCTCTTCGGTACTCTTTCCCGTCTCATGCGCAATCGCATCCTTGATTTGATCAGCGATCCCCGTCCCGGCAGTTCCAGCGCCAAACATGACAAACCGGGCCTCACTCCACTTCACTCCATTGACGTGGAAAGCGGCCATGATAGCTGCAAGTGTGACGCAGCCAGTGCCCTGTACGTCGTCGTTGAAGCAGGCAATCTGGGGCGTGTATTTGTCCAGAATGCGGCGAGCATTATTAAGACCAAAGTCCTCAAAATGGAGGTAGGCCCTGGGATAGCGCTTTCGGCAGACGTCTACGAAGGTGCCGACAAAATTATCATACTTGTCACCAGAAGCGCGGGGCTGGCGCAAGCCCAGGTAGAGTTCATCTTCGAGGAGCTTTTTGTTCTAACAACTAATATCAACGTCCGTGTCTTCACACTAAGGGGTATTATGCTCACATTTGTGCCGCAGTCCAGCACCACAGGCAGCGTCCGCGAAGGGTGTATGCCCGCACACAACGTGTATATGACCAGCTTCGCAATGCTTATCAAAATTGCTCCGACACCCTGATCTCCAATGCCGAGGATTTGCTCTCCGTCGCTCACAACAATTAGATCGACGTCGTCAGCGTGGCCCCACTGGTCCATGTCGTCCTCGACACGATCCACGTCCTCAATATTGAGATAACATCCTTCTGGCTTCCTGAAGAGCCCTGAGTAATTCTGAATGGCCTCACCCTCTGTCGGGGTATAAATAACCGGGAACATCTCCTTCAGATGTTCTTGGATAAGCTGCATCACGTCAGTCATATTTTTCTACTGTCACAACTCGGTCCTACCGAATATTACCTTATAATACAGGACTTCGTTCTGCTGCTTGATGCTTGTCATGAATGTATTCTTCGCTATGTCATCCTGTCGCGAGCTGTACTGCGCATACGCACGTTTGACCTGCACATCCAACGTCTGCACGTTAGAAGGGAGGAGACCATGCAGCTGGAACGTTTCGCGCTCTTCTTTTGTAAAGCCAGAGCCTTTGTTCAAGTACGGGGAGCGGAGAAGTGCATTGCCCTGGTTCATGGTATCAGCGCGCGTGTCACGATACAGATCCCAGTGGGGAACAGAGTTGGGGAGCGTACGGTCAGCGATGTCTCCAGTTTTCCAGACGTGGAGAGCGCAAGATGGCCGTACTTCAGATTTTTGCTGTCCTTTGGATGCGACGACATGTTTGCGAAAGATTTCCTGTTGACAGGATGGAAGCTTTTCAGCGCGGGGTACGGGCAGAGAGATTTCAACGTTGACGACAATAACTAGAGGTCTTTCTATGACAAAAGCATAAGACGACTTCCTGTTCACGACTCAGTCTCACGGTTCGCGATTTGTCCGCTCAAGTACATGTCCAGGTTTTCTATCTCAACAGCTGCTCAAGGAGCTTCGCGGCTGATGACGTCGAGTCGCTTGTAAGCGGGTTAGTCAAACTGGCTGCACCACTACCGAGGATCACCCCGAAGCGCCCGCCACCGCGAAGCGCCCGATCTGCGCATGCAACGCTAAACCTTCAACAACGTATAACTCTATCAATATGAGCTCAATTGAGGCTGCGCTTGCAGCTATTGAATCGCTGGAACCTGGAGAAAAGCTTGTGTACGCGCAAATTGCAAGAGAGTATGGTGTTGAGCCTACAACGCTCGCCCGGAGGCACAAAGGTGTATCAACCTCGCTCAATATCCGCTTCCAAAACTAGCGGGCTCTCCACCCACAACAAGAGCAGGGGCTCCTACTCTATATTAAACAGCTCACTACCCAAGGCCTTCCACCTACACGAGCTATGATCAGAAATTTTGCCTTACAGATTGCAGGGAGGGAGCTTGGAGTTAACTGGGTTGATCGCTTCATCAAGCGATATCCAGATGAGCTCATCTCAAAATGGACAACAGGGATTGACAATAGTCACCATAAGGCTGATTCAGGGAGGAAGTATAGCCTATACTTCAGCCTCCTATCTAAGAAGATTGATCAATATCATATCGAGGCGCGTCATATCTACAATATGGATGAGAAGGGCTTTATGCTTAGTGTTATAGGCCGCTCAAAGAGGATCTTCAGCAGGCTCTCATATGAGGAGGAAAAGCAGAGGAGTACTATCCAAGATGGCTCACGAGAGTGGATAACCCTGCTGGCCTGCATCTGCGCTGATGGATCTTACCTTGAGCCTGCTCTCATCTATCAGTCAGCCTCAGGATCAATACAGGACTCATGGCTGCAGGCCCTTGATCACGAGACTCATCAGGTTCGGATCTCCTCATCACCTTCTGGCTGGACAAATAACAATATCGGTCTTGCGTGGCTCAAGCAGGTATTTGATCGTAATACAAAGACCAAGGCTCAATCCTCCTATCAATTGCTTATCCTTGATGGCCATGGATCTCACCTTACAATGGATTTCATCACATATTATGATCAGAATAAGATCCTTCTCGCAGTATATCCTCCTCACTTAACCCACACACTGCAGCCTCTCGACGTCTCCCTGTTCAAGCCTCTCTCAACTGCGTACTCTCATGAGATATCAGCCTTTATGGAGAGGAGCCAGGGCCTCACCTCTATGAGCAAGAGGGACTTCTTCCCCCTCTTCTACCAAGCTTGGCAGGCCTCCTTTAAGGCTACAGGCCTCTCACCCTTTAATCCTAAGGTTATACTACAGAGATTCAACACTAGCTCAAGCTCCTTAAGCGATAGTGAGTCCTCAGTATTGAGTGCCTCAAACTGGAGAAAGACAGAGGGCCTCCTACGTTAGGTAGTCAAGGATTGAGGTGATAAACGAGCTCAAAAGCTAAGCCAGGCCTTCCACCAAATCTCAACTTAAAAGACACTCCTTGAGTATGAGGTTAAGGGCCTACGTGAGGCTCTGATCAACGAGAGAACTCGCAGGAAGCGAGGCAAGCCTCTCCTACTTCAGGAGGCTGAGGAGTACTAGGGTGGAGCTGTATTTTGGTCTCCAAGGAAGGTTAAGGAGGCACGTGATCGCCAGCAGCTCCAGGAGCGTCAGGAGGAGCAAGTACAACACCAAAAGGCTGAGATAAACAGACTTCGTGAGGAGGCAAGGCAGGCAAAGGCAGAGGAGAAGGAGATAAGGCGTCAGGCAAGGGCTGCAGCCAGGCTAATACGGCAGAAGGAGAAGGCTGATTAGGCAGCTGAACAAGCTGTACAACAAGCAGCTCGTAAGACTGCAAAACGACTCCAACAAGCTCTTAAAATATCCCAAAAGGGTAAGAAGCACAGCCTCAAGGGTCCTGCTAAAGATACTCTAAAAAAGAGAGCTATTATAAGGCCTGCAGGGAGTGGAGAGCCTCAAGGTACTGTTGTAGGCGCACCAGCACTCAGATCACGACGCAGCCGCAACATTACTCCTTCTACGCGATATTAATAGCTTAGTATATCAATCAAAGCCTCTAGATACTACCACTCAAAAATCTCGCGATAATATCTATTATATGAGGCTCTACGGCTTCAAGTTGTAGGATTGTTTTGTTGTTCAAATCGGGCGCTTCGCGGTGGCGGGCGCTTCGGGGTGATCCTCGGTATCTCCTGAGAACCCGACACGGAGGTTATAGGCTTTAAGAAGTCCGCACTCGCCAATTGGATACATGGGAGGAGGATACTGCTCGGTCAGGGCGTGATGCAATGAGTAACGACTTCGATAGACGCTGTGGAGTCAATCGAAGCTTCCAAGGTTTGATCATCCCGTCGGCGCTATCGCTAACAGGCATAGCTCCCGAAATCGTCACGTGCGCTCCCCTTTCACGCCGATTATCAGGAAGTCTATTGATCATCGCCTAATATTGAAACCTTCTATCTCAATCACCCTCCCACCCCTCTCTCTGATATCAAGCGAGTGTATGGAGATTCCGAAGTCTTGCTATGTGAAAGGGCCTTTCATCGAACTTTGACCGAGGGCGGTAGTGTTCTACTAAGTGACCCTTTATGGATACACATGAGAGATCCTACCAGTTACACTCCTACGCTCATCCCTATGGCTGCCCACCTCTTCCCAGTATGTATCTACCACCTAAGGGCTTTTTCACACTTGCACCATGTTCGCAACCTCTGTTGCCCCATCTCAAGTCATACCATCGCTGTCCATACTGTCAAACCCATCGTGCTATTTTGCTCCATCCTCTCATTCCCTAAAGTGGCATCTCTTCTCATATTTCAGACGAAGTATGGCCCCTTCATCTCAAAAGCCTCATCAGGACCCGAGTACTTTATCACTCCCTCCTCGTCCTCCTCTTCGTCATCTTCCCCACCCCAAAGATTCCTCGACCTCTCTTTCGGTCTGGAGATCGACACCAACTTCTTCTCCTTCCTCTCTTTCTCGGCTTTCTTCGTTTGCACATACACCTCGTTCCCCTTCCAATCCCTATCTAGCAGCTTGAACGGCCCACGACGCACGCATTGGCGGATCAGGTAGAGCGCCAGAACGTCCGGACCCTGCAGCACTGGATCTTTCGCGTCGCGCCCATGCACCCATGAATGGAGAACAGTCTGGATCACCGTCTCCAGGTGGTCGTCCTCTTCCTCGACCGGTGGCTCGGGGATGCTGAAGCCCTCGTCGCTCGCGTTGCGGATGCCGTAGGCGATGTGGGGGTCGAAGTCGTAGTCAGGTGGCACTCCGGAAGCAAACGCGTACCGCAGGAACGGGAGTAGTTCATCACTCAGCCAATCCTCATCGACGTTGCTGGCAGAATTGGGGTTCTTAATGACAGATTCTTCCTCAATAACAGGGTCTTGTATGATGTTAGTGGGGTGAGAACGGGGGATCGGCTGAGGTCGCGCGGGTGAAGGGTGCTGGGCGACTGCGTTTGTGGCGACGAGTGGGGGCAGAGCAGTATCAGTATCTGAAGGGAGCAGACTTGAAGGATGGAAGCTACCTGCATAGGCCGGAGGCTTCTGGGTGTGCTGATACTGGTGCGGGCGGTCGGGAAGGTGGGCAGCGGCGCTATACACATTCTGAGGGGCGGGCGGATAGTAGCCGCTGGGGTTGTAGGTGCTCTCCATCATCGGCGGTATAGGCGAGTATGGAGACGTGCCTTGGTAGGGGGAGGGGTAGAGGCCAGGGTGGTAGCTGCCACCGGTGTCCATCGGCTGATGGGTTTGCGGTGCGGAGGGGTGCTGATGGGACTGAGCTGGTGGAGGCGGCGGACCCATGGGGACGCGGGGATCCGTGGGGACGCGAGGATCCGCATGAGGGTCGTAGTTGAAGTGGCTCATTATTGCACTGTTGGACTTTTGATGTATGGCTGTAGAACGCTGGTTGCTGTGGGTTGTTCAGAAAACGAATCAAAAGATTGACGCGAGTGTAGAAGAAGAGGACAAAACTCGTGGTAGTTTGTTTATGTTATGCGCGTGTGAAAAATCTTTCAGTGCAGAGACAACGTGAAATGCGTTCAAGTAGCTCGTTTAATTTGTGGTGAAGGTAGTTCCTTTAGCCAACATTTGCATGCCGTGAAACGCCCGCAAGACTAACCTTCCAACCTTGAGTCACAGTATCGACGGTGTCATCGTATTTGCTCAGAGAAAGAGTATGCGGATGACCAAGACAGTGCAAACGGCACGTGAACACATGTGGCTCACAGAAGCTCCCCACGTGAACACTTATTAAAAGTCTTGCTCTAGTTACGGGCACTGGGATGCTGAATTACTTTATCAAACTGGGCACGGGAAAGGGACTCATCCACTATCACGGGGTTCCGAATCCAGTTATTCGGATACTCCAAATAACTGTTATCAGTCTTGCTCAATCACATGATTTGACAAAAATAATAATTTCTTCCCCAAGACTAAGAGCAAACGCCATATTGGAGTCATTCTTGAAGCATCATCCACTGACTGAGTACGCCACATGAACAGTCTCCCGCAATCAACAAATCAGAAGTGACTATCTATGGCGCTATTTTCTCCCTGCTAGATAGCTCCCTACAGTTCTATCTAGGAGGTTCTTATCAGTGTCATGGAAGGCCCGAGAAGCTTGGGCTCGTCCTATATTTGCTGCTTGTACAACAACCATATATAAACCCCACCTACCTTCTCTCCTCTCTTCTCCCTAGAAGCAACCCTCAGCAGCTATTCTCCCAACATGGCTTCCAGCAATTCCAATCAAACTCCAACTTCCGATGAGAACACTCGATGGGAGGATGGTTCGTTGCGGCCGTTTCTGAGGCACTACTTCAGGATCGACGACCGTCCTGAATACGACTACGATTCGGAGATCCATCGAGCAAGGACGCTGCTTGAGCAAGTTGTAAGTCTCCTCTTTCGAATAGATCATCTGAACTTTCCTTACGGACCTGCATAGCAACGGATCGGGCACAGTGAGCAAGCCACTCACTCATTTGTTTATGCAATAGCAAATGGGGCCGTCCAACCACAACGTCTGCTCGGCGCGGACTCCTTGGAATCCTACGAGGCTATGCTGGTTGCGTTCGTGTTGCTCTTTCACCATGAGCGCTTTGGTGGGTTTTATCTCCCACCCCGTATCCCTGCCAACCAGGCAGCTGCCGAGTATGAAGCCAACGGCCTTGGAGTAATCCAGTATCCACCGTGGTAAGCCATGAACTTCCCCTTCTCGAATTCCTTCCAATACTAACGCTTCAGGCCGCACTACCAAGGGCCCCCAGCGTCAACAGGCCGTGGCCGTAGTGGAGCTCGTGGTCGTGGTCGTGGTCGTGGAGGACCGCTACCACCAACTGGTCCTCCGGGTGGGTTCCAAGGGCATGTTGCTCCCCAGTCTCCTTACCTACAGTCGCTTCCGCCCAACCCTGCTCGTGGAGGGCCAGGGGAGGAACGGCGGACAGGGTGAGAACTTCTGTGGATGGGGCTCTGAACGTGGTGGAGGAAACCATCGGGGCACTGGTCGAGGGAACTGGCTGAATGTGGATGGCTGCCGTCGGCATACATTTAGCTTTTGGCGGGTGGCGGATTGGCAGGCCACATGGGCACTTCCTAAGAGTTTAATCTTGCCGGCTTTTATAGAGCACAAGTAGAGTGACGATAGATTCTATCGGGATGATAGATCTGCATCTTCTTAGACTCTCTTGGAGTATAATGGAGCTAGATTAGTTCTCAATGAATTTGGCATTAGAAATATTGACAGGCAGGAATTGAAATATACAGGGTTGTGATTTTGTTGTAATGGCCATGCAAATCACCCCCTTCTCTCTGTATATTACTATTTGCTCGTGAGGTGGGTATCTTGTAAAAGTGAGCACAGCATACTCTAGAGAGCTTGTAACATTCGACCTGACTTCGAAAGCAATGGTGCCGGGTTTGTGTCCTTTGTTACTCCAGAATCGAGAGGCACTGGTTTCCACGATATCCTTCATGCGTGAAAGTAGGTGAAAATACCAATCATCATACTGTTTCGCCCGCAGTCTGGCCGATCATGCTAGGCTATTCTTCACTCTGTATTTTCTATAAACATTGCGTCACGCGTCACTGTGGACTTTTCACCACGCTCGACCACAACAACCCAACCTCGCTCCATCCAAACAAAAACACTCCGCCTGGCGCACACAACCCTCCTCTCTATCGACTCCAACGTTAACCTCTGCACCCAACCTCTTCGTTTGCTGGTGTTACGCTTCCTCTGGCGCCTTTTACCTGCAGAACAGTCTAAGAAACCACCACAACCCGAAGCTCAAAATGGCGTCGAACGAGCAGCGTGCCGTCAGCGAAGGTTCGCCTTCCTCTCAAGCCTCCAACAAGTAAGTCAACTCGCTTCTTCCAGTCTCGCTCAATAGAATTTCTGCTAACCATGGCAACTGCACAGTCCCTCCATTCCCCTCAACGCCGTCCCCCATCCGTACAGCGACGCTGCCCTGGGCTCTCAGCAACCTCCCCCCGCTGCAGGATCGTATCTAGATCCCGTCGACAGTAAGTCTGCCAACACCCAAGACCGCCCGTGCGTCCCTCCTGACCTTGGGCCCGACGTTGAAGTTCATCCCTACCCCTTCGCTGTCTCGCAGCCCGACACTGCAGTTCGCAATCACGGTGGGCGCCGCAGCCGCAATCGCCAGCGCAGAGGCGGCAAGGGCAGGCCTCAGGCTCCTCACGGAGGTATGCCGCAGTATCCCGCCCCTGGCGCCGGTCCCGCGAGCCCTCCTCAGACGACTATCGGTGCAACCCAGCACAAGGGCACAGTCCCGTACACTCCATATTGGGCCAGCCCCCCCCGCAAGCCTTCCGCTCAGACGGCAGGCGCGGATGACTCCCCTTATGAGAAGTCCACAGGCCAGGGATGGGCTCAGCAGCAGCAGGGAAAGTTCAACCAGAAGAACGCTCATCAAGGCCCCATCTTCAACCCTCACGTCGCCCCTTACCCGCCTCTAGGCCCCTATGGTGGCTTCTACTCCAACCTCAGCTATCAAGGCTCAGTTCCCAACCATGTCGCCTCTACCCAGGTCCCCAATCCGTACGGCAGCCACTACCCCAGCAACCCCGCCTCTCTCCAGCTCCCCAACTCCACTCTAGGCTACGGTCTTGGACCCATGCCCGACCCTTTCCAAAACATGCCGCGCCAGCAGATCCCCTACCCGCCATCTACCACGAATCAAGCTCTTTCTTGGGCGGTCCGCAAGTATGCAGCAGATCAAGAAGCTGCCCAGCTCCTCGGACGCGCTCTCGGTGCGGACTTGAGTGGAGGCGGGACGTCCAAGAAAACTGCGCTGAGGGCCGATGCTCCGGAGTTTGTGCCGGGGGCTTATGGGCATGAGACCAAGGGGAAGGGAAAGATTGATTGGAACTTCTGGTAAGTTTTTTCTTGATATGACTGTCTAAGGAGATACTAAAGAGGGGAGATAGAGGAGATGAAGGGTGCGTGAGGGGAAATGGGTAGTGATCTGGTTCAGATGCATGACTGGAATATGCTCGTCATGAGCGTTGCATCTTTGTGTAAGATTCTTGTAGCGACTTTGGTATATGTAAGTTGGCGATTTCGGCGGGTATACGTTTGCGACTTCGGCGGATGTGCGTTGGCGGCTTCGGTGGATGTACGTTGGTGGCTTTGGTGGATGTATGTTGGCATGGATGGACACCGTTCCGACAAGACTTACAGCACGCCCACTACCCTGGTTCCTCAGTTTGCATGAGGCGAAGAAAATATACACGACGTGTGTATACCACATCCGGGTTACACAGCATATGGCAACATAACGAATATAGTTAGAAAAAACGAGATTCCTCACCAAGTTTTGCCCATGGACACACAAAGATGCTCACACAGATCTATCGCCTCTCCAATGCCTGCCTCATGGAAATATCGGTACTCTTACCAGTAGAGGACTTCATGTACCAAACCCCGAGTTTCAAAATTTCCATTGAGTCTGCCCTACAGTTAGTGTGATTTTGTGGTATCTTCTGTCATGACAGGTGTACCGCTCCCCCTGATTTAACTCTATCTCCAGTACTAAAACATATGAGAGACAACCGTATCTCTGTACCCAAAAATATACGGATGAGATGTAGTTAAGAAAGGGGCGTCAAAGGATACATCGGAAAGTCACTGCACAACGAGAGAAACCTGCTCGAAAGAACCCGCAGGACTAATCTATTGTATGAATTTAATGTCTATTTAATCCACCTCATGAGATCACCAGCAGAAACTGTGAGACTTTACTAGAGATCCATGATTCCTGGGAAACATCTAGCTAGCATGAATATTGTCCTTCAGAAATCCTAAAGCTGGAGGTAGGTAGGGATGGCTTCAGAACTGGAAGTGACGTTGACGATCTTGGAGGCCGAAGTCAACAGTGACAGGTAGCCGGAAGTACTGCCAGTGGAGAGAGTTGTCTTCGTGACATTCTTGGAACTCGTGGACCTTGGAATGCTCGATGTCGAGGACAGACCCTTACTCGTCCTAGTGACAGGCAGAAGAGTAAAGTCAATACGAGAGGTGTTGTTCATAGAGGTAGGCTTGGTGATTGCCGTACTAGCAGGCAGGGTGTAGTGAACTGGAGAAGTGCTGTTCAAAGAACTGAACCTCGTGACCGTCAGGAGAACGGTACCTGGAGCGGTACCATTGAGGAATTCGGTACGATTGGATCCACCCCACGTCTCGTTGGTGCAGGTGTAACCACCATGGCGAGCACGAAGCCTGTAGGGAGGCACATACGCCGGGGGCGTAATCATAGACTTGGCAGAGCTGAGAATCGAAGAGGTGGTCTTGTTGCTCGCAGGCTTGCTCGAGGTTCGCTTGCCATTGCCTGTATGATACGTTAATGTGACGAACTAATGAACGAACCAACTTTTGTACTTACCAGTAGTGGGAAGACCTGTGGGGACAGTCGGAGAGCTCTTGAGAGTGGTTGGCTTGGCAATGATCGAGCTCGCATAGCTCCAGCCGATCGTGGACTTCGCGGTGCTCGATGCCACACCGCTACTAAGAGAGGTGTGGAGCGGGGGCGGGGTGTAAGTACCAGCAGAAACAAGCTGGAGACCGCCAAGAAGCAGGAAGTGGGTGAAAGTCTTGAGCTGCATGGTGAAGAAAGCTGTTGCTGGACTAGAGCGAGTGGAAAGCGAGTGACAACTAGAAAGAGGATAGATGATGGCTGGAGAGGAGCGAATCTTGCAGAGGGTGAAGAGAAAGAGAAAGGAGAAGAGAAAATTTGAATTGGCGGGCGGAGTTATATAGCAAGTGTGTCCGTGGGAGGAAGTTGCACCCTCTGCCCCTCCCTCATCCACCGCGCACGAGGCTCAGGAGCGCATGTTCCCAAATTCGGTCTATCTACGATAATGTATCGCCATGATAAGAACTCGTGGTAATCTTGAATGATGACCTCTGATATCCTCTCCAGTTATGAAATACATTTGAATGTTTCAAGGGTACCTCGGTAGCTCCCCGGCCTATCCCCAATGACTGTTCACGTCTACAACATGCGTGCAGATGTGAGAATCGATGTCCCGTGCAAAGCCTACACCAGGGGCGGCTCAACACCTTATAGCGATGGCTATGTATTGGCAGCACGGAGGACTGTCTGAAACGACAACTCGGTAGCAGATGGGTCTGCGCTTAAGAAATGAAGAATCAGTGTTGAATGAGGGCCTGGAGGCAAATAATAATCTCGACAAGAACAAAGGCAAGCTATTAAATGAAATGCGAGTGCCTCATACGGGTAGACATGGTATGATGATATAATTTCTGGGGCTGATTGTAAGGGCCAGTGCAAGTGGCATCGATCCCCTGGACTTGCAATTTGAAAAGCCAACAGTGACAGAAGAGAAACAGGAAGGTCATCAGAGCTATGGAAAAGAGAGAGGAGGGTAGAACGCTTAATGGAACCAAGAAGGGTCTTGCGACTGACTAATAATGACCCTTGAAACAGGTTGATGGTGAAGCACGTGACGCAAGGAGACACTGGCAAACTACTCCCAAATCTCGGCTGTCATGTGTCTGCGCACGCGATAGCGCGTAATTGTCATGGCGAGCCGACATGCTCCATTGCGAAGGATAGTCTCAATTCGAAGAGCCAGGAATATTGCGAAGAGTGGTGTGGGGAGTGCAGGGGAACAAATCGCGGGCCTCAGTGTTCATAGATGACGCTAACCGTAATAGCACTAGTGCAGTCGGAATTTCGTTCAAGCGACTCGCCGGCGCACAACGCCAATTTGACCCGCGATTTTGTCGACAACACTCCACCCACGACAACTTGCGACGACGCACCCGAACAGCCACCGTCCAACTTCCCGCCAAATAACCAGTCACAATGTCCAAGCGCGGGTACGTTTACCCCCACTGATGCCCCAGGAAAGACCACTATGGCGGTGGAGGCGGGGTTGTGATGGTCTTGCTAACAGCTTCACAGTCGTGGTGGAGCCTCTGGTAACAAGCTCAAGATGACCCTCGGTCTGCCTGTGTACGTTTGCTCTCCGAATTACTTTCGCATCCTTCGCATCCCTCGAATTTGCCCCGAATCGCATGCGGAGAGCTGGGATATCGAATCTTGAACATGGGCTAATGAACAATTAGCGGTGCCGTGATGAATTGCTGCGACAACTCCGGCGCCCGTAACCTCTACATCATCTCCGTCAAGGGCATCGGTGCACGCCTCAACCGTCTGCCCGCCGCCGGTGTCGGCGACATGGTCATGGCCACCGTCAAGAAGGGAAAGCCCGAGCTCAGGAAGAAGGTCATGCCCGCCGTTGTTGTGCGACAGAGCAAGCCGTGGAGGAGGGCAGACGGTGTCTTCCTATACTTCGAGGACAACGCTGGTGTGGTGCGTATCTGTCGAAATGAAGACGTGGGATATGGACAATGGCTGACATGGCGCAGATCGTGAACCCCAAGGGAGAGATGAAGGGCTCGGCCATCACTGGGCCGGTCGGAAAGGAAGCCGCCGAGCTCTGGCCGGTACGTCAATCTGAATTTGACACGCACGGAACCCCGCTAACACATTACAGCGTATTGCCAGCAACTCCGGCGTGGTGATGTGAGGTGTTTCTTTCTGCTCTTCTCCTACATACCTGGGTCCATCGGAAACGGCGAAATGCATTGATGGGGTGAAGGATTTGCCGTAGCACATTGCACACGAACAGCAATGAAAATGAAACCCTTCACAAACACAACCACGAATTCGGATGGCAGGCACGACGTGATGACGAACAAATTCAGAGCGAAATGGCATGCTTCAGCTCATACCCTTATTCAGCATATCTACATTCCGAAAGATAAAATACTATATGTACGCGTACGAAAGTACGACTTGAACCTCAACCTCTGGCAAGACATTGTTGTTCGAAATCGGCAAGTCACTGTTCTTCAGTCCTCCGTAACCACCCAATCCCCATTGACGACCCACCTCCTCTCCATCGTGTCTCTCTTCCTTCCTCCCACGAACGTCAACTGCTCGTTACCCACAACTCCCGTCTTGACCTGTCCAGTACTCGGCGCTCCAATGCCCGTAACAATCCCGTTGCCCCCGGGCTGCACCACATTCGAATAACTGCTTGCCATAACCTGCACTCCGCTCACAAAGCCCTGTCCATCGAATTCGCAATGTCCGCCCGTAGGAGTGTTATCGACCGTCTGCAGGGCATTGATCTGGTCAGTGGAGAGACCAGCCTGCGTTCCGAGAGCCTCATACGCAGTCACAGCCTGTGGAATCGAGCCTTGAAGGAGCTGAAGTTCGGACTGCGTAGACTGGAAATGGATTGTCGTTTGCGAGATGACAGCGTTGGCATTGTTGAAGGGAACTTGCGGCGGCATACCACCACAATTCAGCATTACGGCCGAATTGGGGTAGTTAGCCATTTGTGTGGGGATGAAGAAGCCAGACATCAGGAGACTGCCACCTGACACGCCAGTGAAAACAACGTTACTCTGATTAAACGCGACCATTTGCGGCATAGTCGTCTGGATGAAATCGTTGACAGCTTGGGCATGGGCTACGCCGTCGGTTCGCTGGAGACCGGAGCCGCCGCCCCAGAAGAGGTTGGCGTTGGGCGCGAGGAGCACTACGCCCATGGTGTTGGCCTGCACGGCCTGGTTGGGGAAGTCGAAGAAAGATGTTCCGCCGTCCCCGTGCAGAAGCACATTTACGCCCATGGTGCCGTTGGGAGACGTGGCAGCAGCCCCGGGAACACCACTCGCAGCCATGAATTGGGCGGCGGGGGCAGCGATCTTGTAGCGGATTGGGAGACCGCTAGGTTATGTTAGACTGGTGGACTGGTAGAAAAGAGAGGTATGGGAAAAACGAACTTGATCATGGCAGTGGCATCGACAATCGTGCTACCGTCTGTGGCTTGAGATATGCCCTGGGGCACTTTGGCCGCTTGTTGCTGGGCTGTTTGCTGCTGGGCTTTTCCCTTGCCTGTCCTCTGGGGCATTCCAGCCACCAGGGAGACCAAGGGGATTAGATGGAGAATTTGGGTATACATGATGAATGGACGCGGTGCTCTGCACTTGAATAGAAATTATGAATGAGGATGAACGAAGGGATGGATTGGGGATAGAATAGAAGCGGACCGGCCGAGTAGGTATGGCAGAGAGAATGAAAGCAAGTCAACGCAACACAACACAACACAACGATAGAGAGGGGAGAACAGAAGGAAGAAGATGCGGAGAAGCTGGAGACAAGACACTCCAGAACCGCGCACAGAGGCGCCCGGAACCTCCACACGCGAAGGCCTGGTCTCATGGTGACAGTACTTTAAATGGACATCAAACAACACACACACTGGCTAAACAGCCAAGCCGCTACCGGTACCCTGCCCGCGATCCCCGAAACGTGAGGCTCTTTTCTCAAGCGACAGGATGACTGGGCGTGGTGTGGTTGGTGGGGTCGATTTGATGTTCCATGATGGCGCAACGCGGGTTTGGAGATGGAAGGGTGTGTGTTTCGCGGGGAGCTTGGCGGTGGTCGGGACGTACGGCATTGGGTACGCGCTCGAATGAGCGCTTTGGCGGGATTTGGGATGGGAGTTCTGGCGGGTCTGAGTTTTCACTGATGGGTTTGAGTACTATGTAGAGAAATAGATAGAACGATGACAATGAGCGCGTTGTGTTGTGGAGGTTGCTCAGACCACGCGTGTAGGTAGGCCTCCGACCATCATCAGGCGTTACATACCTACACCCATCCTTCAGGTTTCAATTGCAAGTTCGAAAACGGCCGTAGGGCTGCTACATGCTCGTACTTGACACGTATATCCCTGTCGAAGGAAAGTCAGTCCGTGCAAATATTTCACATTGTGCATGCAGTCGTACCATTATCAATTACATCCACCAACCCCAAAACTGCTTTGTTTACAAGGTCACATTGCCAACGCTATAAGGACTATCCAAACCCCCAGGGTCAGCCATGGTAATACTGTTGACATTTATCTCAGCCCACTAGCTATGCCGAGTAACAATCCCCTTCCCCGCACCCACAGTACCGTTACGAGACGCTGACCACAGAGCGGGGAACACTTCGTATTGATTCGGAAGAGGTCCGACGTATACTTTGACAATATATCCTATATCCTTTTCAAGGAAGGCTCTTTCTCTGTAATAAGTTAGGAGCCTACAATTTAAATGATGTGGCAAATCCCTAGGTACCTGTGAATGACTTGCTGACCTGTATAACCACGTCCGAGAACGCTGAGGATACCGGAAGGAGCAAGTGGTATACGGCGAGCGGAACCATACGGGCGGAGCCATTCCGGTGGGCCGTCGATCGATCCGAGAATGAGTATAGAAAAGGACAGAGGATGCGAGGAGGTCTTCTGCACTCAGACAACTTCATAAGTTACGAGGTTGATATTTTGACAGAATGGCGTCTGCTCGTATTGAAGCCCAGGAGATATATGACTACATTATCTGCGGGTATGTCACCATGGTCTAACTTTCAACTCCCTCACAAACGTGCCAAAGGTGTGACCATCGCGGTAGAAAAACTTTTCTTTTATTTGGGAAGCAGTTATACACTATCTAACTCATAACCAGAGGAGGAACATCCGGCTGCGTAATCGCAGGTCGCCTCGCCTCAGACCCCAACCTCTCTATTCTCGTCCTCGAAGCCGGTCCCGACAATGCCAATCTGGAAAACGTACACATGGCCGGAGGGTACGTCTCCAACTCTCATTTACACTTTCTCTACCATCTGCCTTGAAACATGCTCATACCCCATAGATGGAGCAACAACTTTGACTCGGAAACGGACTGGAATATTGTTACCGAGCCCATGGAATCTATCGATGGGCGACAAGTCAAGTGCAGTCGAGGACGGTTGCTAGGAGGTTCGAGTGGAGTGAATGGAACGCTTTGTATTCGGGGGATCAAGCAGGATTATGACGATTGGGGGTTGGAGGAGTGGAGTGGGGAGAAGATGTTTGGGTATATGAATAAGGTTGGCTATCATTATGTCCCTTTTTCAAAGCAGTTGATACTGATGTTATGTAGGCAGAAACGTTCCACGATACAGACTGGTTCAAAGGAAGCCCGAAAGTCCATGGCGTCGACGGTCCATTACACATCGAACCCCATGATCTAGCTCCCATATCAGAGCTTGTAAAAGAGTCGATGATTGATCAGGGATTGCCGTATCATCAAGACATGTTCTCTACCGGCGAATCGCCACATGGATGTGGAGATGTTCCGCGCACCGTTCATAGAGGGGTTCGGACTACAGCTGCCGACTTCATTACGAAGCGTTATCGGAAGGAACATATCACTATCAAGACGGAAACTGTGGTTGATAGACTCCTGTTATCTGAGGAAGATGGAAACTTGACGGCGACGGGAGTTGTCACATTGACAAAAGACGGACAGCAGATTGAGTACCATGCTCGAAAGGAGGTCATTGTATCCGCAGGTGCATACTGCAGTCCTGCCCTCCTGCTGCGTTCGGGCATCGGACCAAAGGCGGACATCGACAAGCTCGGAATCGAGTGCCTAGTCGACCTTCCAGGTGTAGGAAAGAACTTGATGGACCACGTTGTAAGCCCCCACTCCCCCCTATAGCCCCATTGATCAATCCAACATCTCACCAACCCATCTCCAGCTCTGCTTCCTCTACTACGAAGTCACCAAACCCAACCTCACAAACGATCACCTCATCTACCACGACAACGCCTTCGCCACCTCCTACGCCCTCTACAAAGAAAAAACCTCCGGCGTCCTCTCCACTTTTCCCTTTGGAATCTTCGCCTACGCACGTCTGGACGAGCGCCTCAAAGACGTGCCCCTATGGCGCGACGCGCCCCGAGAACCCGACCGCGACCCCATGGGTCTCACACGCTCGCAGCCCAACATTGAGATGTGGAACACCGAGCTCTACGGCGGGCCGAAACAATACACCGATTTCCCTATCGATCATAAACACGCGTTTGCAATAACTGTTCTTCTGTTCAACCAACGGAGTCGAGGAAGCGTGACACTCAAGAGTAAAGATCCGGTGGACAATCCAGTGGTGGATCATAAGTATTTGGCCGATCCGTTGGATATGTTAGTCATGACTGAGGGGTGTCGATTCGCGAACGAGATTGTTATGAAGGGGGTTGGGACGAAGGATGTTGTGAAGGGGAGTTGGCCTGAGGAGTTGACGCATCATACGTTTACTGAAAGGGAGGAATGGGTGCCACATGTGAAACAACATGCTACGACTTGTATGTTCTTATTAAGTGTCTTCTTTTATATTTGTTGAGTGCTAATTGATACAGGTTATCACTCCTCTGGAACATGTGCGATGGGCAAAGATGGCGATGTAAATGCGGTTTTGGATTCTCGACTGAGGGTCAGAGGAGTTGCGAGACTGCGGGTGGCGGATGTGTCAAGTATTCCAAAGGTGAATAATGGACATACTCAGATGGTGGCTTATGGTATTGCGGAAGGTGCTGCGATGATGATCAAGGAGGATAGTGCTAAGCCTTAGGGTAAGGAGTAAGATGAGGTTCAAGCGTTTCACTGCTTTGTCCATTAGTCGGAAACATATCTGCTAGCCGATGCAGTCCCAAACCTACAATAAATATCCAGCAGCAATGAGTTCACGTCCCCTTTCCACACTCCAACCCCCCTGCCCCTATCCCAACCCCCAGCGCCAACATCCCCTCCCCTAAACAACCATCCTAAACTTCAACGCATCCCTCTCCTCAATCTCTCCCCTCTTCCCCTCCAACTCCTCCACATCCCAATTCACACTAACATACCTCCCACTCAACCAGCCCCTCTTCTCCCTCCCCAACCACACACACCACGCCCCCGCCAATCCCTCATCATCCATCAAAATGCCCCCCTCCTTCCCCTCCTTCCTAATCCCCTCCACATTCCCCCAGACCTCGCCCTCATGGTTCTGCGTCTGCGGCGTCAGCACAGCCCCGGGATGCAGCGCGTACGCATGCACACCGTCCTTCCCCCTATGATCTTTATCAACATGCTCGACCAGCCTATTCACCGCAATCTTCGAAACATTGTAAGCAATGGGCGTGAAACTCGAGTCCGTGCTATGCGCCGCGAGAGACGTGTTTACAATGACCGTCTGCGGGCCATCGGTCGTTTCGATCAAGAGGGGGAGCAGGGCTTTGGTTACGCGCCAGGTGCCCAGAAGGTTGATGTTGAGGACGCGGGACCAGTCTTCGTCTTCGAGGAGGCCGATGGGGAGGTTGGATGTTGAGTGTTGGTTTTTGTCACCGTGGGTTTTGCGAGAGATGTAGGAGGATATGACGCCGGCGTTTGCGACGAGGACGTCGCAGCGGGCCCATTTGTCGCGGACTGCTTTTTCTAGGGAGAGGACGCTTTCGGGACTTTGGGTGTCGCATATCACACTAAGGACTTCGACGTTTTTGTTGATGTTGTTGATTTCTGCAATCAGTGTGTCGAGATCTGCTTGGGTGCGAGACGAGATGCATATCCCACTTGCTCCGGCCTTGGCGAAGGCGAGAGAGATGTGATAGCCTAGACCTTTCCCGGCGCCCGTGACTACGGCGATGAATGGAGAGGGGAGTTTGACGGTCGAGGGATCGATGTTGGCGGGGATGGTGGAGTGGTAGGTGGGGGTGTAGGCGATGGCGAAGTGTGGCGGCATGTCAGCCATGGTAAATGCTTCAGCAGGTTTCTTAAAAGTCGGATCCGGTATTCTGCCTGCTTGGTTGTGTCCCCTTGTTGCTGTACTTGGCGTAAACGGTTGGGCGGAAGACTGTCCTTATTTCAACCTTAGCATTCCTAAACAAAAACACTCCACCTTCACTACAAATTCCCAGATAATTTGTCCAACCTTGTCCCCCTCTTCAATCGCAACCAATCCACAAGCGTATTATATACACAAACAAACAAGCCGTCTTCTTAGATTACTATGCCTGTACTTATACCTTCTAAAATTCTCCAAGCCGGTAAACCTTCTATCCAGACGGTTGATGGTTGCCAATAGTTTTTTGAGAAGGTTTCGTTTGGAAGTGAGACAGAAGGATGTTACATGACTTGACAGTTGCTCTTATACCATCTCAGGTGGGCGAAGAGTGTTAGTGTCAACGGTAGCAGATGTGAAATGGCGAGGTTCGACGTCGTGGGTGACGAGTCGATAACAGCGTACTTGGAGGATCGCATGTAGAAGGCTCAGAACTGGTACAACCTGTCAATGTTACAAACAAGAATCCACTGTAACTCCTAAACACGTCGTTAGCGGGTTCGGTAGAGAACCTTTCAAGAATCACTTATGCAGCAAAGCCCACCTCTGGAAAGCCCTTTAAGATGCCTGTCCATACATATAAGGACAGTTTTCCCAAATCTGTTGGAAACGATTCGATTATTACGTGGGCTCGCTTTGAATATTCCCATAAACCAACCCGAAGGCCCATATCCGAAAAGGGGGAATACAGAGAACAAAAAAACCCTACCCCATACCCCACCCGCTGTATCCATATAGACATTTCCAGCTGATATCCTGCCATGACGCCGTCCTGGACAGCCCCAGAGTCCTTTGGCCATAATTGAGAAAGCGCCGTTAAACAAGATGCCGCCCGGCATCGCTTCCAGTCTCCGAACCTTCCTCATAATTCCAAGTCCTTTTTTCGTGACAACACCGCCGTCCTGGGTATCTGAACCGTCGTGATTACATCCTCCTATACTAGTATCCCTTCTACACTCTCTTCTGTCTTCCATTCCGACCCCGTCTAGAGCCTAAGACGCCCAGTTAGTTAGGATGCCTGACCGACAGAGTCCATGACGCCACCACCGTTCGGGAGCCCATTCGATAACCCAAAATTATTCCTCCCATCACTGACAGGCGTTCCATCGCCGCCATTCATGCCTTGGTTAAGGCCCGAGCCGTTCAAACTAGGGCCACTCAGGCCATTATCAAGGCCGCTGACACCCGGGCCCATTGACAATCCCGCAGGACCTAGCCGCGCACTCTCGTCCTCCTCGCCCATTCCATCGACATCCGGCCAGAAGCGTTCCACGAGCCAACATATCTGTCTGAAGACTTCTTCGCAGCGCACCATTTCCTCTTTGCCATCCCGGGTGGTGGTTGTGTTTGCGAGTTCGTCGACCAAGGCGCGGGTGGCATCTACGAATTTGGAAAAGGCGGGAGAGGTCCAGTTGGGGATGAGGGCTTGGTGGAGCGCGATAATGTGCGAGTCGTTGCTGGGAGTGGAGAGCGAGGTGCTGAAAGACGAGGCATACTGCCAGGCGGAGCGGTAGCACTAAGGCGGTCAGTCATATTCAACGGCAATTCATAGCGCCCGACTCACGTGTTCGGTGCCCCATAGGACGACCATGCCTTCCAGGAGGGAGGCGCTGGAGCTGCTCGCGCTCACGAAGAGATCGAGGAGGGCACGGGTGATGGGCGAGGCGGGCTCGTGGCTGAGAACGAGGCCGTACTTAGTGGCAGTGATCTCGAAGAACTGCATCTCGCGGCGCATGTTATTGAGCGCAGAGATCAGGAGGTCCATGGTCCGGTACATGGGGTGAAACTGCGAGTTTGATGTCTGTGGCAGTCGAATCTTAGCCAGCAGCTGTCCCACGAAGCGGATGTACCCTCGCGCATAGTGGCCGTCCTGCACCAGCCATTGCGAGAGGGGCGCAGCGGCCAGCGATCCGCAGCCGGCGTGTGAGAGGAAGGGTTGCTGGGTAGCCTGATTAAATACTGATGAGCAGATGGCGAGCAGATGGGCGGTGAGCGAGGGTGCCAGGTTTGGCTGCATGTGCGGGTGGGGAGCGATGAGCTGCCCATCCCGAGTCCGCTTCGAATTTGGGCCGCGACGGTGGACCTGGAGGTTGGGGTTGGGGTGCTGGCCGCTCAGGATAGCGCCTCCCGCGCCATTGTGCTGCTGCTGCTGCTGCTGTTGTTGTTGCTGCTGCGGTTGCTGCTGCGGCACCTGCATGCCTTGGGCGAGCGGCGTACCTTCATTGTTCTGCGCGGCCAGGTGGGCTTGCGCTTCCGCTGAGGCTAGGTAGGCCTGGCACTCTTGCAGGTGCTCAATCTGGCGCGTCGTGTTCTTTGCGCGCACAAATCCGCAGTGCAGACATCGCACTTTGTTGCACTGTTCGCCCTGTTAGCATCCGCGACGTCACGAGTAAGGCGCGTTTGCTCGCCGCGCGCATTCCCGGGGAGCGAGTCCTGTCGCGGGGAAGGACGCGGGACGGCGGCGACAGAATTGTACGCACCTTGGACGGCGTGTCCGTGTCCTGGAACTCTGCAAACGCCCGTCGAATATCCGGGTTGGCATGGCGTCCCATGCTGTCCACGTGTTGTCCACGGGTAGTAGTCGGGTCGGGAGGTTGAGTCGGCGATATGCTGATTGTTGGGATCGCGATATGTTACTCTGTACTGTATCGTTGTATCGTGAGGGCGGCGGCCAGTCATGTAACTTTGGGATGCGGTTAAAAGGTTGCGCTCTCGACGCTGGGCTGTCAGACGTCAAGCGGGATGACTAAAACGCGCACGTGCCGTTTGCTATGTTACATGAGGGGCAGAACTGTCGTGGAAATACCTTCCTTGTGCAAGAGACCGGATGCTTCAACCGATTGTATAGATTCCAGATTAGGTCTAACTACTTCACTCAATACCACTTGTACTTTCTCCGCCAGAATGAGCTGCATCTGCATGTTACTCACCGTATACAACCTCCTCTCTCGCAAGATGCTGAACATCGGACAAATCATTTTCTGGTCATTTACTGTAATGTGTTGCTCAACCCTTCGAATCAGAAGCGAGCATTGGCACTCGGTGAGCAAAGTCAAATACATATCCAGAGTTCACCACCTGGGGAGAGTTTCCCCTTCCTCCAATACTCAAGGCACCAACCGCATGCGAACCCGGAGACATTCTGCCGATAGTCGAGGCACTGACTGTGCATGAGCTTCCCAATCCCCTACCAACACGACACCTGATGCATTGGCCGCGTGCGAGCCAGCTACCCCTCCATTAGCATTCAAGGGACTAGATATATGTAGATAGAGCAGCAGGATGTTCGTGTCTAAGTGAGGGTGCTTGGCAAACCAAGGAGACGGCAGTGAGTGACCAAACAAAATCTTAAGGCAGGAAGGGACGAGCGACCAAAGCGACAAGTGACGAAGCAAGAGTTCAAAATGTTGATAAAAGGGGTATCATGGCGTATATTGATACAAAGTATCGGACACGGTCAGTGTTGAGTAGTCACCTGAAACGGTCTGGTCCAACTTTATTCATTCTATTGATTCTCTTCGAATTCGTTGGAAGTGGTTCAAACTCGTTGAAAAATGGTGCTCGGGCTACTGGGGATGACGGAAGATGAATAGCATTTAGGTGGTGGTGTCAGTAAAGAAACAGGTATGGCTCGGTTCTAGTATCCTGCCCAACATGACCTGATTCGCTTACGTCTCTTGGCATACGAGAAGTGAATTCAAAACATCCATGACGCCCTCACCGCGAGAGCGCTCACCAGTCGGAACAACGCTCAGCAGAACACCGATCTCTCTTCCTTGGTACCCAGAACTCGGGATCCTAGCAATCGGTTTTGCTCAGAATACACTATTCCATATTGGTTTGGTCCATCTCTCGCACACCTGGTAGTGGACACCATCGCGAAACCACATGCACCTCCAGCTGCACCCGACATCCATCGTCTCTCGGAATGGTATTGAGTATACGAAAAAAGAACCAGCATCACGTCTTTTTGACAACATAGCGAACTATTCTCCAAGCGGTGGTGACTCTGGCCGTGATGTCAGTGTTCACAACTGGGTAGACGCACTTCGGGACTGTCACCTAATCATATTGTATGCTCCATTCCGAATAATATGTCATCGGAAGGATCCACAACCCATTGGCATTGTGAGGTTGTATTTCATCAAAGTCTTCAAAGTACACACTAGAGAACGGCTACCACATACCACTGGATGGGCATCTCGCCAGCCTTCCTAACGAAGCCACCCGTCGGGCTCCAAGTATCACAAGCAGCAGATCTCTATCCCGCACATAACCCTAATAGGCAGCGCACCAATGCCTTCGCGACACTTCTAGCCTGACTCCTACGATATGAGCTCATCGGTCACGATGCAAATTAGATGTCAACCCCAATGACGCATGAGGAAGATCGGTCTTTCTAGGACGTGGTCGGGTGAACAAAGAGCTGGGCTGATGCGGGGAAGACGGTGCAGCGGATACATCCGATCTTGGGAGGGTCCCCGAGGCCACCGCCAAAGCCGTGCATGTTCATTATTTCCGATCTCAACTTCATGAGAATAAGGCAAATGTGACGAGGATAGTTCATGGTAATAACCGCGGCATATTGAAGGCCTCACCAAGGCGGGCCGAATCACGCCTTGTTGGAACGACTCATCCAGCAAGCTACGGCTGGCAGCCTCGTTGAATCCCCGGCATGTCACTTTTCAAAATGACTCTGACCGTCTCACTACGCCTGACGCCCAGCAACAGTTCCCATGCCATCTGTCTTGAGCCAGCGAAGATCGCAGCCGCTCCTGGTCATTTCCCCGCCATGTGCAGCCTCACAGCAGCCCCAGAGCAGCCGAGAATCGTGGATGTTTCCCCGACCCACCATGTCTGCTTCATGGCATGTCGATCGTTCCCCCGAAAACCCTTCTTCTCGAACGTGACGGGATCTGGTGGCTTTAGCCATCCGACTAGGCACTGCGCCGCCGATCTCTTCCATCATCGTTTCGATGCTGCACCAATGAAGTCGCCGTACCTGAGCTACCTTTTGTAGCATGTTTACCGCCAGCGAAACACCCTGCGTCTGACTTATAGCTTTAAGCCGCAAAGCTACAATTGTCGTGAAAATCTATTCCATGCCGCTGCGTCACAGGCTACAGCCAAAACCGAGCTCTTTGGAAGCTCCGTTTGAAGGAAGGATTGCCAGCGGGCACGGTATCGGCAGGGCGTTGACTGGCTGCCCCGGGGCAACATCCTGGAAACGGTCCTCTAGGTGGGGCATAATTTCTGTCGTCAGGACCTTGGGATTGTTTGCTTCAGCGATGATCCTTCTGGGGCATTCGTGTGATGGTGGGAGTAGTGCAAAGAGGTGGATCTATTAAACTCGTTGGTCCCCAGATATTGTGAGACCATCTTGTTGAGCACCAACTGCCTCACACTGCTGAAAACTGTGGTACCGAAAGCGATCCCACCTCAACTGAACTTGCACATACCATACTCTGCAATTTTATGGCACTGATCCTTTGCTCCGGTAACAATCACACTCCGTCACATACGCCATGCTGGGAAGCTTTAGCACCGTCGTAGCAGGAGTAATTGGCCTATTGGCCCTGCAATCCAATGCAGCACCTCTGTAAGTGTTGAGTCCTCATTATCTTTAGCCTACTAACGCGAGCGCAGTGAGTACAAACGATCGCCTGTATTCAATTTCGACCAAAAGGTTCGTGGCGTTAACCTTGGCGGGTGGTTCGTCCTTGAGCCTTGGATAACACCAAGCTTATTTGAAGGCAACGCAGCCAAGGATGAGTACACGTTGACCCAGATCTTGGGCAAGGATGCAGCGCAGAAAAAGTTGTCGCAACACTGGAATTCGTGGGTGACGGAAAACGACTTCAAGCAGATCGCTGGTGCGGGCCTCAACATGGTACGAATCCCGATCGGGTATTGGAGTATCATCCCACGTGACGGCGAGCCTTTCGTCCAAGGCGCGTATGATGTACTTGGCAAGGCTTTGGACTGGGCACAAGGCGCAGGGCTGAAAGTGATGATTGATCTGCACGGTGGTAAGCCCAATCGACATCATGGACTTGTGTTCGCTTGAACTGATGCACGACAGCGGCCGGCTCTCAGAATGGCTTCGACAACTCGGGGCGATACGGCGATGTAGCGTGGACCCAAGGGGATACCATCGATCACACTTTGAATGTCTTGAGCAAGATCAGCGACGACCATGCGTCCCATCCAGCAGTAGCTGCCATCCAGCTGCTCAACGAGCCTCTCGGCCCTGTTCTCGATATGAATCAAGTCCGCCAATTCTACATGGATGGTTGGGGCAGACTTAAGGATTCGAATGTGGCCATCACATTCCACGATGCCTTCCAAGGCGTCGACAAGTGGGGAGACTGGGGCTCTGGCATGTGGAACCTTCTCCTCGATACGCATCACTACGAGATCTTCGATGCCAACCAGATTGCACAAAGCCCCTCTGACCACGTGAAGACAGCCTGCGCTTTTGGAAACCTGATGGCTGGCACAGGCAAGAATACCATTGCAGGAGAATGGACAGGAGGCATCACCGACTGCGCAAAGTGGCTCAACGGAAAGGATAAGGGCTCCCGATACGACGGTATTCTCAGCGGCTCCTCTTATGTCGGTAGCTGCGCGGGCAAATCCACTGGCTCTGTTGCCTCGCTGTCGAGCGATGACAAGAAAAACATTGGTCGATTTATCGAGGCCCAGCTCGATGCATACGAGAAGGCCAGCGGTTGGATCTTCTGGACATGGAAGACGGAAGGCGCCCCCGAGTGGGATATGCAGGATCTTCTTGCGAACGGTCTGTTCCCGCAGCCGTTGACCAAGCGCAACTGTAAGTCGTTCGTTCTCTTGAGGTGGGGATGCGGCGTACAGGCGGCAACAGTGCTGTCAATATATATCCTCCAGCGTTTAGATGAATTGCGGTGAGACTGACAATTTGTAGATCCTGGCCAGTGTGGCTGAGTTGTTCGATCCCTTCTCTTTGGACCTTGATGCTCGTCGACTTTGCTGCCTATTACCACCCAACTATTATCCATCGATCCGAACACTTTTACGCCCGAAAGACTTCCACGATGACGTGACACGACACGACACTCGCTCCTCTTTCCACACCAATGGCCCTATATCGTGTTTCAACCCCCTCCTCCAATATGCACACTGCGAGTTCGCAGCATTGTTCTGTACTTTTCGACTATTGGCTTCGCGTGATCACGATGTTACGATTCTCCTTCAATGAATACCCTTTGCGCTCGCTTCCTACACGTGGGTTTGGGATAGCCCCACGTTGTGTATCAGTATAGACGGACTTTGCCTTTTCAGAAACGATAGGACGGAAATTGGGGAGGTATGCGGTGAGAAAAGGGATTGAATATGCTTGCATATCTCTCCGCTACTCCGTACATGGGGAAAAATCGAAGTTCTTCAAACAAGAGAAATTGACAATGTGTGATAATGACGGTGAATCTCGAATTAACAGCCGCTTGGTGGTAGTGCATTAATCCGCGAGGTGGTGTTGGATGGGTTTCAGAGCTCCATCTCGGCGTTCGCCGCATCTCCCCCACAGTCATCAGCATCCAAGATAACCAATCAAGACTGCCGGGGGTGTCCCTACAAATTACATAACGCTACTTTCGCATCCCGTTCAACCTGTTCGCATCTCCCCCTGGGATGCCCACATATGGAAATTTGCCGGCGGCAGCAGTGGAGCCTTCCGCGGGGAGACTTGGACCTGAGTTTTCGCCATGTCACTTCGTAAAACGTGAACAGCGACATGGCATTCGGGCTTGCTCAGGAAAAGGACTTGAATGTCGAGGAGATGCGGTTTGGAGGGTTACGGGAAAGGAAGGCCGTAGCGTTACACCGAGCTGCGTCGGTGCACGCGCCCTACAATTTCAAGCTCCTGAGGTGAGATTCTTGTTCCGCCTGGCCAGATGGGCATGTCAGGCTGCAGCAAATGACGGGAGTCAGGCTGCAGCAAATGACGGGAGTCAGGCTGCAGGGTCTTCCTTTGTGAGACAGGCCGTCCACGACCACGTTTGCGCCCGTTGACTCGACATTCGCACCTCTATCCTCAAACCTTTCGCTCTCTTTGCGTTTGTGGTTGCGTTTGAAATAGACTTGCTTTGGAAGGCTTGCTTCTGCTCGTGTACTGCAGCCTTCAGCTGCGCCTCTCGTCAAGACACCCTCAATGGGGTGCGCACTGGGAGCAATCTTTCCCCGGGCTGACATAACGGCGTTGCGAACACTTCAGCTGCACTCTTTTCCGGTGACGGCACGCCTATTTCTGGAAATGAAGGCTGCCTCTGGCGCTCACCAAGGACACGCCGTTGCAGCCCCCGGCACGGGATCGCTCGCAGCAGTCCATGGAATTCGAGCCTGCCTGACGCTTGGCCGCTTTCAAGCTCCTGAGGCACGCCCTCCCCTGCAAACCCCCTGCAAACACGAGGCATCTCATTAGCCAGCACACGGCGCCATTGGGCATGTAGCACGCGCTTGCGAGAAAAGGGGATGGAAGTGTTAAGCGTGCGAATCAGCGCGCGGGCTGGCAGAATAGAGTGCGGGACTACTGCAGGAACGGTGTGGTTGGCGGGCAAGGAGATTGGGCCTTCTCCTTGCTCGCTTCAGGTGAAATCAATATAATCCGGGGGGGCTGCGCTGCCTCTCTCCCACTCCTCACTCTCACCGACCTCACCTGCGCCTTGCTCACTACCCTAGAAGACCTGTCTTCAGCCGCTCTTTGTCGTTTGTCCATATTCGCTCTTTAGTCCCCACCCTCTTTAGTACATATACGCCTCCGTGTCTCGATCCATCACCACGTTAATACCTTAATCCACACCAATCAACCAAAATGTTCTCCCAGATCACCGCCGTTGCCTTCTTCAGCGCCCTCGTGGCTGCTCAGCTCCACGCGCCTGTCGGCGAGCCCAACGGCAACCCCATCGCCAAGCCAGGACTTCTCGAGGTACGCGCATCAACACTGCGTCAGTATGAGCCGTTCACTGACTTCTATAGGTTGTCCCTGCTTGCAAGGCATACACCATCACATGGACCCCAACCACCACCAACACGGTCTCCATTCTCTTGCTCCGTGGACCTTCTACCAACGTGAAGCCTCTCGGTGCTCCTCTTGCTGAGGGCATCAAGAACAGCGGAACCCTGGTCTGGACCCCGGCCTCGGACCTCGAGGCTGACGACGACCAGTATGGTCTCCAGCTCATCGATGATGTGACCGGCCAGTACCAGTACTCGACCCAGTTCGGTATCTCCAAGGATGACTGCAAGGACGTGCCCAGCTCCAGCTCCGCCGTGTCCAGCGCTTCCTCGACCCCGTCCTCGTACCCGACCTCCACCCCCAAGAGCTCCAGCTCCGTAAACATCACCTCCACCTACGGGCCCACCAAGGTTGCAACCACCACCTACTACTCCGCCAGCACTGGCTACCCCGTGTCCAACTCCAGCATCATCTACCCCAGCAAGAGCATGACTGTGCCCAGCTCGCTCAAGACCACCGCCACCGGTGCGCCCACCACCACCACCTCTACTCTCCCTGAATCCACCGGTGCCGCAGCACCTCTCCGCGCAGGCCTCGGCCTTGCCGGTGCCGTTGCTGCCGCCATCTTCATGCTATAAAGTGCTCTCATCAATTGCATCACTTTGCTTGTTTGAGACATTTTTCTCCTTTTACGGTCATGAATGAATTTATAAAATAAACTGGATTTTCAGTGTCTGTCTGTGTGCGGCTTTTGGGATTAATATATACCCCCGGTTATACGCTGGGTTGGGTGTGCTGGGATTTGCATTTCGTTTCTTGTGGATAGTTGGGAGATTGGTATGGGGTGGTGTAGGTGGTTGGATGTGTTGGGGGTAATGAGTAGAGGTGGATCGAATATGATCGGATTATACCCTTTAGACTGATTGGTTTTTGTGTGCGTGATGTCTTGCTTCGTCTTCCTACCCTTTTAGGTAAATCCTTGTGCATAACTATCAAATTCAACCACAACACTGATCCGTTGGTCCGAGATCTCCATCTCCCAGCTATAGATTCCAATACTAGAAGACCAAAATACGAATAATCTCATCGTCGACATCACGGCCAGTTCTTCAAGCATTCCAGGTTGTCATGGTGCTCGTTCCATATTTATGGTCCTATTACAGAAAAGAAATGTGACCATGTAAAAAGCAAAGATGTCCCAAACCGGGCAGGGGTAGTATCTCCGAGGACGGTATTATCGCATGTAGGCCCTCCTCGTAGAGAAATGTACCCGCCGTTCACATATTAGCGTTCTTCCGGTACATTACTATCCTCTCTTGTCTCTCTCCTCTTCACTCATCACATCAAACTGACGCCCCTATACCACAAAAGAGTGAGTCCACAAACATATATCACAACTGGTAACTGCTCCACAGAGGCTCTACAGATCCGATGGAGTTCCGAACACCAACACAATCACCACGGTGGTTCCGAAAGTCGTCGGTTGCCTGATGCCCCGGAATTCAGCATTCCCAATCATCCCCAATGATATCCAGCGGGGCAAGGGTACTGCATTGCTCACGCTCGCCTCTCCGAGCACCATAGGTATCGTCACCTCGGAATCTGTATTTGTAAGCTCGCGCCCTTTGGGAGGTTGTTGCTGTCGACTCAGCGGCCGCGGAATCGCGGTATATACACGGGGACAAAATGCCCTCACACAGTGGCCATTTCTGTTTTGAGACGTGAGTTACGCTGGGGTGTAACGTGAGCTGTTAGTAAGCAACTTGAGCTGTGGCTGAGCACTCATGAGCTTGTCCTAAGTGAACGTGAGCCGGCGTGAGCCGGCGTGATCGTGCTTGATTCAAGCCTAAGCCTCTCTGATTGTGCCTGATTTTATCCCTAAGCAGCATGAAGAGGGTCTGAAATTAAGCCCCAATTAGCTCGTAGGGATATAAGGTGTCACAGACTGACTGGTCCTATTTTTAGGCCCCAGTCATCTATGGCTTAGCTCTTCAACCCCCTGTACCGGCAATACTTTCCTTTGATCTACAGTCCTTAAGGCGGCCTAAATAATTTGATTCGCATACAGTGTCGGCAAGCAAAGTGAGAACTGTGGGTTAATTATTATAACTGAGTTCAGCTAGTGGTATATAATGATCTTTGTAGCTTTCACAATTGAGTTTAATACAGAGCAGAGTTTAAAAGTTTCTAAATATATCTTTAATCAAGTTATAAAGAGACTTTACATTAAAAGACTATCAGCTTACTAAGTTATTATCCAGAACCCTCTAACAGAAGTGATAGTAACTAAAGGCTCCCCAAGCCTTACAGCAAGGTTGGCCTATTCTATTCTAATTACTAATAACTAGATAAGGATTATAAGGGGTAACATTGAACAAAATATTACTATAAAAGAGTATAGGACCTATTGCTACTACTGCTAGGGAGTATCTCTAGTGAGTTATTTAATAATACAACCCCTAAGTAAGTCAGAACTATATATTATAGGATGTCTATTATTATTAAAGCAACTATAAGGGCATATCTCTTAGACTAATAAGTTGTTTAATAAGATGCCTCCTAAGTAAGTTAGAACTATACATTGCAGGATATCTATTATTATTAAAGCTACTATTAGGGAGTATCTCCTAATAAGTTGTTTAATGATGTGCCTTCTAGGTAAGCTGGAGCTATATATTGCAGGATATCTATTATTATTAAAGCTATATAAGAAGCCACAAGCTCTTAGTAACACCTAGGGGTAAGCTAGAGATATCTAATTAGAGAATAAATCCTCTATAGGAGGCATATCAGCTATAGTTAAGTGGGGCTGTATAAGAAACTACTGCTACTAGTAGGTTATATTGTACTATGTGCAGGGTCAAATTATGCTTACTAGAAGAAGAAATGTTAGGATATAGTTCCGTTAAGCGCCTCTCTGCTGCCTGAACTGCGACGTGAGTAGTATATGATGCTTAATGAGCATAGTATAGACAGCTAGTGCCAGCAGGCGCTCCAGAGCGTAATCTGATGGTGGAATAACTGCGTCTTCTGCGCAAGCTGAATGGATACAAGACTCTTGGTACCCCTGTGATAATGGCTTATCCTTTGGCACTAAAACAGGTTTGCTCATCCGTGCCAGCATGTCCAGGCGCTTGATGAGACTGAAGACTGCATCCGCGTGGCACAGTTACTGCCTGGAGACCATGACTAGGTAGCTCTACATTCATGCGAGCATGCTGTGATGGAGGTTGCATCGGCAGCCACCTCTTCCGCATCGGCTTCAATAGGTCGGATGACAACGACGACAAAATGGTTGAGCCGCTCGCCGACGACTTTACTGGTCAGGCGCTGGAGTTGATTAGCCGGGTTGAGGTGCAATTCTATTTGTTGGAGCACGGGCGATATCCTGGGAGGTGCTGTCGCCGATGCGAGAGTAAGATGATGAGGGAAAGCAAGATAATCAGGGAAGGCGGAATAGTCTGAAGAATGGAAGTTTGGCACCCGATCGTAGCACATTGACAACGCCAAGAATGCCAGATAGGGACATCATAAGTGTTGTTAACTATAGATGCATTGGGTTGGAATTTCATTCGTATGTTATAATTTCGCAGATGGTATCAATTCGACTCCTGTTCTACTTGCGAAGCGTCCTGTTCTGCCTCTGACGTCTCCTGTTCTGCTTCCAGCTTCTCCAGGAACATTAGTTTAGTCCAATCAAAAATATTGTCATACTGAAAGCGCTGGCGGCAGAACAAATCGCGGAACAGGCGTCGTAAACGTCTATAGTCGAGCTCCTTATCTGAGCGGATAAGCTCAAAGTACTTCTTGAACTCAACAGGAATACCATTAAAGAGACTGCGCTTCTTAGCTTGCCGCTTCTCTGCTTGCTGCTTCTTCTTGAGAATCATCTTCCCTTTTTCCTTAGATCTACACTTCAAGCCCTGCCAGGGAAGTGAGCCCTTAAGGAAGTATAAGAGAACATATCCAAGAGATTCCATGTCATCACGAGGGGATTGCTCTGCAATAGCATATCAGAAAGGTCTTGCGTATAATGTGCTGCACTCACCTTTTCCTAGATGTGCGTTAATGCTGGCATATCGCAGCGTACCGACTACGGAGTACATGTGCCTGTCTGGATCTTCAATCTCTTTAGCCAGACCAATATCTGTCATGTAGACAGTATTGCCTTGTGTGCCAATACCCATGAGCAGATTATCCGGCTTGACATCTCTATGGATGTACCCCTTCGAATGAATAAACTGGAAGCGAGAAATGAGCTGGTCTGCAAGCAACAGCACGGTCTTGAGTGAAAATTTCCGGCCGCAATAGTTGAAAAGGTTCTCCAGGCTTGGGCCCAAGAGCTCAAATGCCATTACCCTGAACTCGCATTCAGAGCCATCCCAGTATACCCGAGGGATACCATTGCCGGGCTCAAGTTTTTTGTAGATTTTGACCTCATTTTTTAGTTGTGACGGATTGACTTGGTTGTACTCAAGTTTAAGAGCCACTGCTTTGCCGGTTTCGAGGTGGTGGCCTGTCTCAATCAGTCGTTGTCACAAATGCGACGACATGCTCTTACCTTCGTACACTTCGCCATACGAGCCACGGCCTAGTCGAAGGTCTAGCTGATATTTGTCTCGTACGATAAGAGGCTTCATAGCGAGGAAGACGGCCAGCGCATGTCGACAATCGCAATTGCGCGCTTTTCACCAAATTCCGCAAAGCTTGCAATGGTGGTGTGCAGGAGATGAAGAGAACGTGGGTTGAAGGCGCGTGCTGCGACAGGCCTAATCCGAGAGGAGTCGCACTAAATATTAGCGCATACCCTCCCGATTAATAGCTGGGGCTAGAGCGACGCGCGCCAATTGATACGCAGCTGCGGGCACTCCGTGAGTCATCGCCACTGCCAAGCACGCGCCAAGACTAGTAACGCTCCCCATCCTTCGCAGTTCCACAATTTCACGGCGCGTAAGCAAACTCCCAATGTCGATATCTATAAAGCCCCCCCACCACCCTTTCAGGACCAATGATGCCTCTAATACAAGAGCTGAGGTCTCCAAGTCGAAAACGAAAACGTGAAGTCGAGGCAGCGCCGATAGCAGAGCTAGAATCGCAACCACTACCACAAGCACAACGACCTGCTAAACGCCAAAAGCCGCCATATCCATCACAGAGCAAGACTCCTCCAGAGTTCTGGGACAAGCTTTCCCGGGTGCCGCTCTGTCGTCGTGCGCTTCGAGAATTCAACAGACGGGCTGTTCAACCCATTGCCCCCCAACCGCGCCCGGAGCGTGATATTGAGGGCAATCTAGTACAGCAGCTCAAGCGCTTTGCTCGCCGTGGTGGCCCAGATCTTCGCGGAATTCGAGGAGTTAGTTCTGCCTATGCCGTAGAGAAGCATGCTGACTTTTACAGTACCCGGAACAGGAACCACAAGTCAAAATGAGCTCGAATAGTCGTCGATCCAAACGGTCTAGCGCCCTCGATTCGAACACGAAGCCGACTACCCTCTCGTCCAAAGACGCTGCCTTTGAACAGGAACTTATCGACAATGGTGCATATCCACCGGGTTATGATGATATTGAGCCAGGCAATTTAGAGGAGATATCAGAGAGACTAGGACAACCTCGTGCGTCTCTATCGCCTTCAAAATTTTCTCGAGAGGACTTCTTGCATTTCAGACGGAGGAATGACGGAGCCACGACCGAAGCAGAAGTCATGAGCCAAGTATTCCCAATAATTATAGGGAAATCGAATATTCCATCGGGCTACAATCAGGTGTTCAACAATCTTAAACCACTTGGCGACCATATCTCAAACGCACAACCTGACTACTACAATGGCTCTCGCCCAGCAGAGATTCGAGCCAAAGTTCGTGACCACCTCGAAGAATACATCATCCCTTCGAGCCAGCGACACCGGCATGCTCTCCCTAACTTTTTCACTGAAGCCAAAGGCCCGGATGGAAAGGCGTCAGAAGCCAAGCGCCAGATCACGCAGGACCTTGCGGTCGGTGCCCGGGGAATGTTCATGATGCAGTCCTACGAACTGGACGAACCTACGTTTGATGACATGGCCCATACATTCGGATCGACCTACCATAGCGGAACCGGCACGCTGCAGCTGTACGCGATGCATCCAACAGAGTCGGCGGAGGCAAACGGGCGCCATGAGTACCATACCACCCAGGTCACCGCCTTCGCGCTGACTGCTAATCCCGACATCTGTCGACAAGGCATCGGAGCGTACCGTAACCTGCAAGACTTGGCGAAAGAAAGGAGGGATGAGTTCATTGCGTGTGCCAATGAGAGAGCGGACAATGATGATGAGCTTGAGGTCGCTTCAGCCGACACTTACTTGACCTCATTCATCTCAAATAGCCAGTCCACGCAACGCGAGGTCTTTACGGCTGATTCTGACGAGGAATCTGACTCAACATCAGTAGACGAGTTGATAATGCCAGCACTCCCAACGAAACGCACAAAGGTGCGCCAACTCAGTCGTAAAAAACATAAGAGTAAGATTAGCGACATTCTCGTTGACGAGGACGACGAACAGGTGTGAGTGGATGCGCTTACTCGTGGCCGAGCCAGTTCAAATCTCAATCAAAGGGGCTCTGCTAGAGCACGGTTGGTGTCAAGAACATCGTTCCCAGCACCACTTTTACTGACCGAAGCACGTCAAAGAGGCATAACAAAAGGCTTGCTGAAGGAGAAGGACAGTATTTGGCATTAGCAACGTATCTTTAACACTTTGGTTGTTTAGGCATTCAATTTACTCAATTTACTCCGTTCTCTGCAACGCTACAAGTGCCCTAATAAGTCTAGATAACGTGTTTATATAGCTGTTGATATTAGCTAGAGCAAGATTATTGATATCCTCGTTCAGCATTAGGGATACCTTTCGTATAGTCTGGCGAATTACTCTTTCAATATATACCTCTTCTTGTTCAAGCTTTAGCAAAGTATTTTCGGCTTCGCTCCCATAGCTATCATTCCACTTCCTCTTTTAACCTTTACTGGGGATCAGTAGAGCTCAATAACAATTTAGGCCTTGCGTTTACCTTGATTATAAGACCTTTGAACTTGTACGTTCTCCAGATCTTCTTCTATATCATTAATGGATATCACAGCCTACTACTGCAGGTGAAGGGACATCAAACTCTCAGCGCCCTTAATGTTGATTGTGGCGTTATGGTTCGCAGTACGTAAGCGAAGCTTATTCAGGTTAGCGGTAGTGGATAGGACAACTCTAGCTAAGAGCACAAACCTCTCCTTCTTGGATACTTCTTCGCAGCGAGGATAGTTCTATAGGCATCTGAAATATGGAAACAGCGTTAGTGATCAGCTGGTTCATAGAGGGGACATAGAATTGTTTAGTGTATCATCAAGTAGATCTTAGACAACTGTCTTTTATTCCAAAACACTCTGGCTGAATGAGCACTGACAATACTATAGCCTTAACAGCTAACTGATAAGCCTCTATATTACGCAGCAACCGTAGGCAGTGATGGAGATCCCTAAGTAGGACTTTATGCGTTAAACTGCTTCCTGCTGCTATGCTAAGTAGCTTTGCTAGCAGCCTTACACATAAATAAGTAGTCTTTAAACACAGTTACTTATTGTTTGCCGACGTGTCACAATTAATTAGACTATTATATACTATTAAGCATAGTCTAAATCCTAGTAGAAGGCTGTAGGTAGGAGTATTACTTAGCTTTTAAAATAACTTCAGCTGCTTAGACGTAATCTCGGCTTTGTTATCTTAAGGACTTATCTTTATACTTCACAGCCTAGTATAATACTTATACCTCATTGTAGTCCACCTCTACTACTTCAATCACTTTCTATATTATTAGCATAGAAGTACCTCTAAAACCCTGTGTTATAAGTCTCCAACTACTTAGATAAATCAACCAAATCCTATCTTCTAACGCCGCTATTTTGAGTTAAGCTCTTGTCTTCGTACCTACTATAATTACAATAGCTAAGATAAGTATTAAAGGGAAATATACAACTAGCTGAAAGGCTCTAAATACTATAAAGAAGGTAAACCTAAGCTATATAATATAAGGTGTATCTAAGCTAATATAACTAAGAGGTAGATTAACTTACCTAGAAGCTAGTAAAGGGGCTATAAATAAGCTAAAGGATGCTAGAGGTAGACTATATAAACTATAAATTAGAGAAGAGGTAGATATACTAGTAATATAGTAAATATAAGCTACTTCTAAGGCTAAGAAGACTAGTAATAAATAGGAGAGTAACCTTATAGTATTAAATAAGGCAAATACAGTAACTATAAATAAGGCTAGTCCTTATAGATTCCTTACTATTAATAGCTTAAGCTCTTCCTAGGATATAGTAGGAACTATAAAGAATATAAGAAAGTTAGTATATATTAATACTATATATAATTTATTACTAACTAGCTCTAATCCTATAATAGTCTTTACTATCCTATACCTAAGAGTAAGATTTATAGCTAAGGGACAGAGTTAGAACCTTAGGATTATACTAGTTAATATTAGAAACTATACTACTATAGTATCTAGAGTACTTAGCCTTAGTAAACTTAAAGATATTAATTTCTAGAATAGAGTAGCTATAGTATATAGTAGCTAAATATAGACTTACGTTGTAGCTTAAAAAGGAGAAAATAAAGAATAGGACTTAGAGTTTAGGCTAGATATAGATGTAGTATATAAAAAGGATAGTAAAGTATTTATTTTTAATAATATAAAACTTGCTATAAATCTAGTAAGCAAATACTTCTAAGTATAGTAGATAAAGGAGAAGAAGATTAGAATAAAGGTAATCTATTAGAGATTTATTAAGTAGCTTTTTCATATAATCTTTGACTTATTAGAAATAGCTAACCTAGGTATATAGTACTTCTATATTTATACTAGACTTCTAGTAGAATAGCTAGAAAATATTTCTTACTAGTACTAAATAATTATTAAAAATGTGTTAGGGTAGGAAGGAAAGGTTAATATTTATATTATTAGTAAGCCTACTATAGCTATTAATAGCTATTTAAAGTTATTACTTATAGAGTAAAGAAGAGGACTTAGGGTATATCTTAAAGATACTAAGTATAGTAGGGTATTAGATATTAGAGATATAACTAGAGTATATTATATATTATAAAAGCTTTACCTACTGCTAATTCAGATAGAATATTACTATAATCTACTTAGAAAGGTACTAACCTATTACTAGTACTATAGAATTAGTAGGATTTAGCAATCTTAATAGGATTATTAATAATATCCTAAGTACCTTAGAGTAGCTAAAAACTACTTTTAGTAACTAGTCTATAACAACCTTAGAGATTTAGATATAGATAACTTTCCTAATAAAGTATAAGCTAATACTTAGCTTAGGCTAGTAAAAGAAGCTTAAGATTAATAACTATATATTACCAGCCAATTTAGTAGATAATATTAAAGAGAAGGTAGTTAACTATTTTAATAGAGTAATTGAATAGAGTATTACCTAGTTTAATAAATAGACTAAGTATACTAGAATAACCCTTAAGGTCTATTAGCCTAATTATTAAGTTCTTAATAACTAAATTTCCTAGTAGATTACTATATCTAGTAGAGGAGTATTATCTATGCTATTTCAAAGAAGATTTAATAGTAAGGTAGGACTATATTTAGTATTCTATAATCTGAAAAATTTATAGTAAGTGCCTAGGCCTATACTTTGAATATGCTCTAACAGGAATAAGTAGTAAAGATATACTAGATAGTCTTAAGCAATAGCTATATATATATAGCACTATCTAGGATTTTCAATTCAATTATAGCTTGCCTTAGGACCTACCTAATGTTACTATAGGTAAGATAGACAAGCCTTAATACGTGCTAGTTATTGTGGAAAAGGGCACGTAGGTTCTAGACATTATATTATCTATACTATACTATATCCCTTAGCTACCTAATAGGAAATAGGAAATAGACCTTATAATTCTAAAGTTAGATAAGGATCTTTCTGGTGTAGAGCCTACAAAAGGGCTTAATTACAAAGAAGTTACTACTAATAACTAGACTAAACTTCTAACTTATAGAATTCCTCTTCTATTTAATAACTTACTTAGAGACTTTAGAGTTTTAAGTATAGATATTAATAATAAGCTAATTATTAACAGCTATGTCTATATTCTCATTAAATTACAAGGGATCTAATTTATTATTTATACTATTAGTTATTTAAATAGTAAAGAGGATATAGGCTTATATAACTTATATACTATTAAGTACCTTAGGTATAGTATTAATAAGTTTAGTAATACTTCAAAGTATTTTTATATTATAGTATCTACCCCTATTAGAATTCTTTAAGGAACTAAAGTAGAACTAATTAGTATATATAGAAGTAACGTATACTATTAAAATAGATCTATATTCTAACTTTAGTACTATAGAAATTAACTTAGAGAGTAATAAGGATAAGATAGGTAACTAAAGTAGGTATTAAAGCCTTAGGGTTATAAGTCTACAGTTAACCTTGCTAGTTAATAGCCTAGAAGACTATTATCTATATATACTATTTAAATAACCTTAATATTATTATATTACTATAGTAATTAGGTATATAGGTATATATTTCTTATTTATATAGGAGTAAGTATCTTATATAGAGCTATTTCTATCTATAAATATTAACTAGAGTAATAAACTATAACTTTAGTATTAAGATAACTACTAATAAGTATATTAAGGCATTACTTCTATTAGTGTAGCTTAAGGAATAAATATAGTACCAGCTTTATATATTCTAGGGTCTAGTTCTAGTACCCTTGAGATAGTTAAATCAGTCCTATTTTCAGCCCTTTAACTCTAGTATAGAGACTAATATAAATATAGACACGTAACTAAGTTATATATCTCTTTACTTGTGAAGTTATAAAGGGATACTTACTATACTATAATTATACCTTATAGTTTACTATAAAGTTACAGTATATATATTATAGGTATTATTATACTTATACCTAACTTAATAATCTCTATAAATATCTATAGTAGATTATCTATAGGTGTATCTTTAGAGATTCGCCTTAAAGAGGGGATAACCAGATTTTCAGCCTATAGTTAAGAGGATATCTATTAGTTATATCTCAAGGAATATATCCCTAAGAATAGTTTTCTTAAGCTTACACTCTTATTCTTTATTTTTAGTACTAGTATTTAAGATACTTCTATTATAAGTCTATACTGCTCTTATAATATAACTTACCTTAGTTTCTTACCTTCTCTTACTCTACTTTAAACCCAATTAGTAATATAAAATATCTTGCTATTAGAGTAATAGGACTTGTACTAATAGCTCTTTATTACTTTACCTTTTTTATTACTAGTACTTATACAATAGGTTAAGTAGAGAGAATACTAGGAAGTAGTAGATATTAAGTATAGCTTATAGTCTCTTCTCTAACTCAAGTAACCCTTATTTAGGCTACTGGTGTTATCTACTACTTATATACTATTAGTTAAGGTAGTCTAGCTAGATATATTATTCTATCCTTCTTATCCTTTTCTTCTATATCTCAATTTATTATAACTTAGGGATTCTCTAGATCTAAGCTTATATTAATATTAATATTAATATATACTAACTATCTAGTAGATACTAAGTTATATAAGGCTTCTAATAGCCCTTAAAACTATTAGTTTACCTCTTTATTTAGTTTAGTTTTTAGAAGCTTTATTAGTATATATATTACTAAAAGGGCTAATATAGGAGTTACTTTTTTCATTGTAGCTCTTAGTAAATTAGTATCTATAGTATAGTTCCTTATAAAGCTAATAAAGGGCTTAGAGGGGATTAGGAGGTAGTATAGTAGTTGTAACTAAGATAATATAATTTAGAGATATAGGTCTAACTAGCACTCTATAGTATAATAATTACTAATTATATCTATATATAGATAATTTAGGGGTATTAACCAGCCTACGTGTAGGATTATATAAGCTTACCTTATATAATTAACTATATAGAGGCTTAGCAAGGGGTACCTAAAAGCTAAGCTTTTGTCTAACTCTAGATAGATATAAATAATACCAACCCCTAATTGTATACTACCTAGTTATATCCTATATATATATATACTATAGATATATATATTAGGATAGAGCTACCTATCTACAGTATACATTAAAGTCTATTTAATACTAATTAGTAGCTAATTAACTTTAACTGCAAATTAGCAAGAATAAAGATAGAGTTATACCTTAGTAAAACTAACTTCTACTAAGGTCTCTATTTTATTACTATTTCTATTTATAGCTATAGAATAGAGAGATTAACCTTTAAGAATATGCAAAGGAAGATAGTATATTATATACCCTAAGAATCCTACTATATAAACCTAGCAGTAACTATGAGGCATATTAGGGCAGGCAATTCGGTTTAGGGCAAAATGTATATATTAAGATAAATCCTTAAGGAGCCCTCAAGGATACGTCTAAGAATATATAGGATAGGTTAGGTAATTAGGGCTGGTCTTAGCCTAGGGCACCTCTAAGGGAGATCCATAGGATCTCCATTAGAGCCTATATAGAAATATCCCTAATAACTACCCCCCCCTTTCTTAATAACTTAGCCTAAGTTATTATAACTAGGTATTAAATAGGTTACTCTTAGGTATCTATTAGTCTTATAGGGGGTCCTTCTTATAGAGGAGCTAATTGAACTCTAGGAAAACTCCCTGTAGGAGAAACCTTAGTTTAGAGAAATTACCTCTCTACCCTTAGCATTATTATTAAGGGATATCCTAAGATCTTTATTATTAACTTAACCTAATAAATACTTATAGCGTAGTAGTATACCTCTACTAACAGCCTAGGCCTTACGTAGCCTATTTATAAATTATCCTATTATCTGTATATAGATAATTCAGGGGTATTAACCAGCCTGCGTATAGGATCACATAAGCTTACCTCACGTGATTAGCCGCACAGAGGCTTGGCAAGGGGTACCTGAAAGCTGAGTTTTCGTCCAACTCAAGGTAGACATGAATAATACCAACCCCTAATTGTGCACTACCTGGTTACGTCCTGTATATGTATATACACTACGGACATGTACATTAGGATAGAGCTACCTATCTGCAGTATACGTTGAAGTCCATTTAATACCTATAGATATTTTTATATAGTATACTTATCTATAGAGCTAGTTTATTAAGGGGTTAACTCTTATATAAAGTCTACTAATAGTATCTACCCCTCTACCTTCTACTTTATTAATTAGGTACATCTAATACCCCTAATTAGTATAATACCTTCCTACTACTTGCCCTTTTAACAGGCTACTAGGGGGGAGACTTAGTATTTAAATAGTAACTAAGTTTCCCTTAGTAGTAGATATAATAGTATAGAGATTACTCCTCTTATATACTTAGTACTAAGTGCTATTTACTTATTAGGAGGTCTACTATAGGTCCTCTTAAGTAGGTAATATAATAGATAACTGGTAAGGAGGCTAGTAGTCTCCTCTTCTAGTTATTAGCTATTTACTATTTACCTCTTAGGGTATAGGTAGCTCTTTACTAGAGTATAGTTTAGGGACTTAGGCACTATACTTTAGATTAGGTATAAAAAGGTATTTTCTACTTAGGGTTAACTCTTCTTCTTATACCTTACTTTTTAATAAGCACTCTAAGTTACTCCTATTACTACCTACTCCTATTATACTATCCTTTACTACTATTATAAAGCTAAGTAGGGTCTAATTTATCTACTACTCCTAGTAAGCAAGGAAAGAAAACTATATATCACTTAGGCGCTAAGCCTAATCTCCTAGATTCACCCCTAAGAGGATTGAAGTATTCTATAAGTACCTTCCTATTAAGGCTAATTAACTAAGTATATAGAGGATATACGCCTCTATAGTATATACTATAGGCTTAATTAATTATAAGTATAGGTAGCTTATACCTACTATAATATACCCCCTAGGTAATAAGCATTAAGCTTATTACCTATATTAAGATTAAGGTGCTATATAGGGGAGGAGTAATAATATATAAAACAAGCTTAGTACTCTAGGAGAACCTTAGTATATTCCTAGAAAATCTTAGGGTATATATAATCTTACTTAGAGTACTAGTAGCTAGTTACTTAGTAGTATTATATAGACCCCCTCTATAAAAGGATATTAGTATATAGTACTACAGCCTTCCTAAACTAGATCTACTACCTACTATACTAGTAAGTAACCCTAACCTATGCTTTTATAGTACCCTGCCTTAGCCCTATCTCTACACTAATAGTGCTAATAGGCGCTTCTCTTTTATTCTTTTATTATTTTTAAGAGCCTTACTTTATATAGAGTAATAGGCTATACTTAGTACACTCGCGCCTTTATATTTTTTTTTTTTTTTTTTTTTTTTTTTGCTAATAGACGATTTTTAGTGTCTCTTACAAGCTACCCTTACCTACTAAGCTAATATAGTAGTTATATATACTATATACTACCCCCCCTATATACAAGCCTAAGGCTACTAGGGGGGATAAGGAGGAGGAGGAGGAGGAGGGCTAGCTACTTAGCCTATTAGGTAGAGTACCTAGGGGTAACTCCCTAGGTAGTATCTAGCCTATAGGGTAGCAGGTCCCTCCTACTCCCTCCCTTCCTACCCCTACTCCCCCTATAACCCCTAAGTTACCTATAAGTCTTCTATAACCTCCTTCTTTTATATACTATATCCTATAGTATTATTAATTATTACTCTTAGGAGCTTTTCTTTTTTATTCTAGTATTTTTAATAATATATTACTAATATATATTTTAGGATAAGCTTCTACCTACTTAGGGTAGTACCTAGTAGGTCCCCTACTACTACTACATATTATATATACTAGACTTAGGCTAGCTAGGCTATCTATACACTAGCTACACTAATAGGCACTAGTAGTACTACTTTTACACCTATAGGCACAAGGGCTATACTAATTTATAAGCTTCCTTAGATTACTCTTTAATAATTATAGGATATAGCTAATAGTAGATTTATAGGGTCCTAGATAATAAGTATACCTAGCGCCTTATCTAGGTTACCCTAGCCTTAGGTAATCTAGTGGTAAGTTCTCTAAAACTATCCTCTTTCTTAATAAGTAATCCTTGTAATTACTTATTAATATATTCTTAGCTAATATTTTTATAGACTGCTACTACCCTCTCTACCCCCCTCCTCTACTTACTATATATAGGTAATAAAGCTAGAGGGGTATAGACTATAGAGGTCTTTCTATAGCCTACTCCCCTAGTAGTTATTACCCTAGCACCTACCCCTATTACACCTATACCTACACCTATACCTATCCCTATACCCTACCCTATGCTTACCCCTCTAGGCTATACTACAGCCCTTAGGGCCTTTATTATTAGAGTCTTTAGACTTATCTTAGTTTAGTAGGGTTAGGTTAGGGGTAGGAAGATAAGGATCCCCTACCTTCTCCCTCCCCCTAACTAAGTTACTTGTAGGGAGATAGGGTTTATTACCTATCTCCCTAAGGATTTAGTAGAGCATATCTATATATAGTAGGGGTAATAGGGGTTATATCCTGTTACCCTAAGGATTTTTAAAACAAGGTGGTAGATCTCATCTATATATAGTAGGGGAGGTAGGGTTAGTTACCTATCTCCCTAAGGATTTTACTTAAAAGTGCTTTATACTGTATATAGGAGGTAGGAGGTTATATCCCTACCTCCCTAGTCTACTTAATAAAGCTCTATATAATATTATCCTTAATCTCTTATAAATATAATTTTATATTAATAAGCTTAAGTTACTCCTTAAATACCTTAAATTTCTAAGCTATAACATACTTAGTAAGCCTATCTATAACTATTTCACTTAATTTAAGGTATTTAACTTAGAAGGATTACTTAGTATACTCCTAGCGAAGCTATATATTCTAGATATTAATATACCTAAGCTTAGTATTAATATGCTTATGCGCTCTGATAACTAGGTAAATCATTTATTAATTATTATAGAAAATCTTCTATATACCCTTAATCGTGAGGGTAAGCTTATAAAAGAATTACTTTAATACTATAGTCTCCTTTACAACGCTTAAAAGTGCTAAAAGCTCTACTTTAGTTGTTAAAGTTATTACTATCACTTATTAAGCTACTTTCTATATAATTGGTCCACTAAAAAGCATAATAATATATCTATAGGATAATTACTAAGTCTCTAGATTATTAGCAAAGGACGTATCTCTATAGATAAGGAGCTTATTAGGTATATTATATAAGTATTATATACTCTTAAAGCATATTCCCTAAAGGTATATAATTACTTAATCAACATAGCTTATATACCTATTACTTGGGTTTATAAGGTAGTATAAAAGCTTTACTACAGCTTATATAGTATCTAGGTAGATTATTATAGCTATGTATAATACTAAGCTAACCTTCTCCTAGTAAGCAGTTACCTAGGTTGCTATTACTTAGCTAGGGTTCTTCTAAAGCTCCTCTGCGCTAAGTAGTATTACTAGATACTTAGAGGCTTTTACTAGATTGAATTTCTTTATAATCTTATCTATATAAGTATTATATACTAGGTTAATTATTCCTTTTAATTAGTTATGTATAATATATACACTAAGGAAATAAGTTATAGGGCCTTACTTATTAATATTATATACCTCTTTAATTTGATTAAAAAGCGCTTTTACTAGGCTAGTATTATTATAATAATATAGATAAAGGATATTGTCTACATAGAAAAGGATGAAGTTCTTTTACTCCTTATTAAAGAAGAGACATAGCTCTTCACCTAAGGCAATAAGTCTAAGCTCCTTAAGCTTCCTAGTAAATTCAGTATACTAAAGTAGTAGCAATTCATATAGTCCATATAGCGCCTTTTTAAGCTTAAGGTATATCCCTAGTTATATATAGCCCTCTAGGAGTTAATACTATACTAGGGTCTCCAGATCAACAGAGGCATTGAGGAATACTCCTACTATATTATATTAGTTAATCTCTAGATTGAATTTTACTACAATTACTATAGCAGTTTAAAATAATTACGTAGTAAGCGTAGCTACGTAGGTTAAATCCAGGATATTACTCTTTTAGAGATCCCTATACACTACTAATTACACTTTATCCTTTATAAAGTAGCTATTACTATTAAACTTGTATATAAAGACCTATTTTAATAGTAGGGGCTTTGCTTAGCTCTTATTATATAGGACCTCCTCCTATATGTATTTCGCCCTTATTATACCTATCTCTCACTTACACGCTTCTAGGAAATCTCTTTAGAGGTAGTATTAGTGTAGAGATTTATAGGTAGTTAGTAGTTTTAGTATTTAGTCTTAATAGAGCCTACTATTACTATACTTAGTGTTATACTATATACTTTTAAATAGCTTCTTTAATAGTAGAAGAGCTGCTCTAACTATTTCATTTATAGCTTAGAGTCTATTATTATTATTATCTTGTAATAATTAGTCACTTTAAGTGAAGTATATGTTACTAATAAGTAGATAGTCTTTATCTCCTAAATTATATAAAAGAGGATATGCTATTACTAATACACCCCCTAGATTATTATAATTATTATTACAAGGGTCTCAGTTGCATTATTACTAACTAGATTATATTTTAACATATTATTTACGCTGCCTAGTCTTTCAACTAGTACTTATTATACTATCTGCTTTACTAGCTTCTATAGGTACTCCTAAAGTTATTTAAGAGGCAGTTATTCCCTAGCTCTATAGCTCTAGGGTACCCTAGTTATCTTTAGGGGTTAGTAATATTAGCTGTTATACAACTACTAATAGGCTAGTCCTACTAGTAGGGTATACTTCCTAGTAGCCTTAATCTATTACTTATTTATCTAGCTCTAGTATTAGCTCTAGAGATAGGAGACTAAATAGAGTTACTACTAGCTCCTTACATACTCCCTAGAGCACCCTAGCTAAGGGTATCCTATATAGGATTTATACTTCAAGCATTATAAGTTATATAGGCTAGCTACCTATTATAGTTATTTTACTTAGAGTATTACCCCTAAGCTATTACTTAGGGGGCTTAGCAATTCTATCTAAATTCACCTATGTTCTATCAACCTGCAGAAGTTACTTAAAAGTTACTTCTTCTTCTACTTAAGTACTCTTCTCCTCTTCTCTAAGGATATTAACTATTATTATTACGTCTTCTTTTATAAGGGGTACTTCTTATTTTACTCCCTTATAGAAGATATACTTATTAAATAATATGTTTTATATTATAAGTACTTAGTTAAGAACTAGTACCTATATTTGGTATATATTAGATGTAATATATCCTACTAAGTATCTAATATAAGCTCTTAGGTTTACTTTAAAAGCTCTTTAGGAGTATCCAGCTATATACGCTACCTCTAGGGGATAAGTATAGTATCTATATATATAGATTCTGCTCTAATTAGGGTATAGATCCACTGTTGCTAAGTGAACTACTTAAGGCTTATACTATTAGAAGAAATTCCAAAACTACTAGTTAAGTACCTTATTAGGTAATTGGAAGCCTTATATAGCTAATAGACTTATATTATAGAGTATTACTACTATAGGGGCTATTTCTATCTATAGTTTTTCTGGCAGGTTTGCCCTATTTCTTATCTTAATTTATTTTGTGATTATCTCTTAGCCAGTACACTTAGTGCCACTATTAGGCTAATAAGTATAGGGGGGCGAAGGCTTACATTTAATACCTTAATCATCTATCTATTATATATAGTCTATTAATCTATGCTATAGTAGCGTAGCTGTGTTGTTATCCTGTTAGATTTATATAATCTTAAGCCTAAAGCGTACCTAGAGCGCTGCTATAAAGCGCCTAAAGACTTATATAATTACTATTAGTATCTTTAAGTTTAGGACAAAGACATGTATTTTACTACTAAAGTAGTCTTTAATAATAAGTAGCTATTGCTTACTAAGTCTCCCCTTAGGTATATTAAAAAGATCCTATAAGATTCTCTAGTATAGTATCACAGGGGTTTTACGCTTGTACTGTAATATTATTTAAGTTATATATATATACGTACAGTATTTACACTATATCTATAGGATACCCTAAATAATTACGCCTTAAGTGTACTTAACTAGCACTTTAAGAGTATTCTTACCTAGGTGGCCTACGTATGCATGTTACAGCTGTATAGTATCTAATTACTCTATAGGGGTTTACCTATATAAGACAAATGCTAGAGATTCATTTACTATAGGCTATAAATATATAGAAACTAGCTTATATTTAATAAAAGTAAGGTTAAACTTTTAATAGAGCTTTGCAAGGATGAGACTGTTATTTAAGGTATTAATCTTTCCTACTCTTAGCGTTGAATCTAAACCTAAGTGCTATATACCTATGTTCTCAAGTTACACCTCAGAGACAATATTAATATAGAAGAACTCTACTACTACTATATTATTAAGCCTTAGATCCTTAGTATTCACTCTATGCTCTCTATTAAGTACTCCCTTAATAATGCAAGTTCTATAGCTTAAGATAGGTATCAACGTTGTTCCAGCGTCTACGCACTTAGTGTTGCTTAATTACTTAAAGGATCTAGGAACTAGTAGCTTAACGCTATTAATAAGATAGGTTAATACTCTACTATTAAGGATAGTACTTATAGATAGCGTATAAGGACTATAGCTTATAGTATAGACCTAATTAGTATTGTATAATAGGTCTTAATTAATAATTATAGTAATAATAGCGCTAGGATAAGCAGGCTTACCTAATTCTAGCTTTTTTAACATAGGAATCTTTATGCCCTCCTTCTTATATTAGTTATATACTAGATTGTATTTACAAGCCTTAAGTTGCTTAAGGATAAACCTATATTACTTATATATAAGTTTCTTACCCTTAAATTCACTATTAGTAATTACTACCTTAAGGATATAGTATTTAATTAGCAACTAGTAGTATAGCGTTTTGCTGTATACGCATTCATTTATCATTCTAGGTTAATTAGGTATTATTAATTATCTGTGGCTGTAATTACAGCTATATCTACTATAACTACCTCAGCTACTATAGTTGCTATCCTAGTTGGGACTAAGTATAGCTGCAAATATAGGAGTAGTACCTCTAAGTACTTAATTATATATAGCTGCTTCTATGATAATTGTTGTAAATATATCTATAAGCTGGCCTATCATTAGTGGGGTCGTCCCTATAGTATTATACATAGAGATTATATGCATTTAGCTAAGCACCTAATCTAGTGTAAGCTTGCTAGTGAGCGCAGTAAGGAAGTTATTTATTGCTATTATACCCTAGATCTCAGGGATACCATATATACTCGCTTAGAGGTGGATTATATACTACTAACTAATCCAGTTATATACTAATATTAAACCCTAAGTTACTTTATTAAGAAAATTGCAATATTATTATTAAGTAAGCTAGATTATGTAGTTGCGTATAGGCATAAGTATACTCTAGAGTAATACTATAAGCTTCTACAGTATAGGGTACTTTCTACTCTATATTTAACTAAGAAGTACTAGGTTTAGCACTAATAGATAAACTATTGCAATTACCATAGCCTAAAGTATCTTAAGCTTGTTAGCTTTTATTTACTAATCCTATTAGAAGACTAGGGTTTAATCAAATAAACGTATGCCTAAAGGGTGTACTAAAGGGTAAGTAGGTACAAAGAATCTAATTATCTACTATATGCTCCTATCTAGAGTAAGATGAGATGGAAGCTTTTATGCCCCTACTAAGGTGAAGCTAAGGTAGGAGCCTTATTAGGAGCCTTAGCCTCAGCTAAGGCCTCAGCTGAGGCTAATCCTAATCACCTAATTAATTAACTAGAATTAATTAGGAATTATATATAGATACTAGCAACTTTTTACCTTATATGTTAAGTACCTTCTATATATTCTATCTTATTAATCTATATATAAGTAAGCCTCTCCTTTACCTACTTATTCTTTTTCTCTCCTTATTATACAAAGTGGACCTATAATACCTCTCCTATTTATAATATCCCCTAGCTTCTCTACCTATATATAATTCACCTTCCCTCTAGGGTAGTACCTATACTTAGTATAGGTAAGAAGAAGTTCTC
>ML977560.1:734814-757017 GCA_010015725.1 Amniculicola lignicola CBS 123094
GTGTTAGGGGTATTAGGAGGTCCCTAGGGGAGGGGGGGGTGTTAATAATAAGTTGTTCCTCCTATAGGGGTAATTAATCCTTAGGGAGGTAGGTTATTAATAAATTACTCTATATATAAGCAATTACTCCTTAGGGGGGAGGGGGAGGGTAGTAGGGAATACTCTTTTATATAAGCGTTTAGAGGCCTCCCCTAGGGGGGGGAGGTTGAAACATTAATTAACATTATTAACTAGGATTAACGTGTTAACTATGATTAATGTATTAACTATAATTATATATTAATTAATATTAGTAGTAAGGCTAGGGTGTAGGGAATACTCCTTTATATAAGTGTTTAGGGGGGGTAGGGGTTATAATAGTATTAATAAGGTAGGCTACTTAATAAGGCTCTCCTCTATATAGCTATATATATAGTAGTTCCTAATCTATAGCCTATTATCTCCTCTGTATAGCTACGTATATAGTAGATAACTAGATTTATATAACCTATATTAAACAGGAGATACTAGGGCATAATAAAGGCTTAGCTATAGGCCCTCTCTACGTAGCTACGTACGTAGTAGGAGACTAATCTTATCTTTATATAATTAGTTGATCTAGGGGCATATATAAGGCTTGCTTAAGCCTCTCTATATAGCTATATATATAGTAGTATAAGCTTCTTTATACCTTCTCTATGTAGCTATATATATAGTAGGTATAAGCTTTATTATATAGTAGTAGTTTTGTTATTCCTTGCGAATCTGTCTATTAAGGATAAAATCCTCTATATAGCTATATACGTAGTACAGGGTTAGTTAATAGACTAATTAGTCTTAGAAGACTAGGGTTTGATTAAATAAATGTATACCTAAAGGGTGTACTGAAGGGTGAGCAGGTATAAAGAATCTAATTGTCTACTATATACTCCTATCTAGAGTAAGATAAGATAGAAGCTTTTATGCCCCTGCTAAGGCGAAGCTAAGGCAGGAGCCTTATTAGGAGCCTTAGCCTCAGCTGAGGCCTCAGCTAAGGCTAATCCTAATCACCTAATTAATTAACCAGAATTAATCAGGAATTATATATAGATAAATCCTTTATTTTGTTCTAGTAGATTATTAGTTCTATCCTAAGGATTAATTTATCCTTGTATTATTACTTAGTAATATTATAGGCAATCCTCTTAGCGCTACTAGAGCTTACTTATATTATTAATAGCATAATATCCTTATAGGGAGATAGCTCTTCAGGCTTTGAATTATGGAACGTAATTATAGTAGAGGTCTTAGGATTAACTAGATCCTATACCCCTTTCGTCTTAGCTAAGAACTTGAGTTACCTAAACTAGAGAGACTAGTGCTTAGAGTGCTAAAGGAGCGCTCTGCCTAATAGGAAATCCAATTTAGCTATAGTGAATAATTAGATAAGGGGGGGTTAATATTAATAAAGAATTATTAACAATTGTAGACTTTGTAATAGAGATTAAAGTTAATAATATATAAGAGCTTTATGTTACTCCTACTAATCCTTTTATACCCATTTAGAGACGTAAGTAATTTATATTAGTACTTAGCTCTACTGTTAGGTCGTCTACTTATTACTACTAACTTATTAATATTAGCTATAATGCTCCTTAGCTACTGTATAGGTAGTATAAAGGTTACTTGCTATATATAGAGTAATGGATTATATCACTACTTAGTGACTAGGTAACAAGTTATATAATACTAATTATTATTAGTAGTAGAGGTATTACTCTTTTGCTAAACAGAGTTACGTAGTAATTATATATTAATGTTACTATAGCCCTAGACGTAAGTCTATTAGTTATAGGGAGCAACAGTCACAATTATTAAGGTAATTAAGCCCTATCTTAAAGGTACTTAGGGCCTAAGGTATTATAGGTATCATTATTGGGATATTACGTAGTGTTTATGTAGCAAAGTTTATAATAACTACTAGAGGTTTTATTATACTCCTATAGTAGCTTTATAGTCACTTATTATAATAGATAGAGTGCTTAGAGAGTACTTAGAGTATTACTATAAGTGCTACAGGTTCTATAGTAGTTATATAGGGGTAAGCTATAGGCTTACTAGCAAAGAGGTATAAGATATAGTAGATCTCATAAGGTATAATTAGAACTGGAATACCTATTTATCAGCTAGCTTTATTACACAGAGGGATTACTGCAATTAAAAGCGCTAGGCTTATAACTATAAAGCTAAGTAGGGTCTAATTTATCTACTACTCCTAGTAAGCAAGGAAAGAAAACTATATATTACTTAGGTGCTAAGCCTAATCTCCTAGATTCGCCCCTAAGAGGATTGAAGTGTTCTGTAAGCGCCTTCCTATTAAGGCTAATTAACTAAGTATATAGAGGACATGCGCCTCTATAGTATATACTATAGGCTTGATTAATTATAAGTATAGGTAGCTTACGCCTACTGCAACAACTATTCCTATTAGTACTATCCTTAATACTCCTATTCTATATTATATATTATTGCTCTTACTAAATATAGAGCTATAGCCTATACTAGTAGCCTACTAGTAGGTTTTATTATTCCTACTAGCACCCTATTAGTGTTGTAGTATATTCCTACTAACTACTATCTAGGTATAAGTATTATATTATTAGACTTATATCTATAAGCAAGACTATTCCTAATAGGTCCTATAAGGGCTTTATTAAGGCTCTGTTATATCCTAGTAAGTTCTACTAGGTAGTATCTTCTATATAGACTATATACAAGCCTTATTAGGACGTAAAGGCTAGGGGTTATATTAAGGTAGGTAGTTCTATTTTTTTCCCTGTAATCTCTCTGCTAATACCCTATTTAGGTTGTACCTGTGTTCTGTTATGCTATTAACGTCCTTAAATACCTTCTCTTAATTGCTTACTACTATACCTCCTACTAGTTTAGTACTATACCTGCTTTTCCTAATAATATATTTATAGCTGCCTTACTAGCAAATACTATGCTCTATAGTAACTAGAGTTACATATAGAGCTATACTTAGTTATTAGCTCCCACCTTTAGTACTACTAAGAAGGAAGAGAAGTAATTAATTAAGGAGATATATTAAGGTAACGTTATAGCCTACTAGTAGGCTTAGGAGTAGTCTATAGATAATAATTTATATTACTACAAGGTTTGTCTACCCTTGCTCCTAAATCTTCCTAAAGAGTTTCTACTAATATACTTAGATAGGTATTAGTTCTATAGGCCTCTGTTGCCCTACTAATATTATTATTAGTATTTAATATAAGATACTCTTCTAGGATTCTAGTAGGGGTTTAACTCCTTGTAAGTATTAATTCTACTACTATAGTACTTATATCCCTAGTAAGTCTAAGGGGATAGATATAAGTGAGAGCCCTATTAAGTATAGGAAGACTCCTAGTTACTCTACCTCCCTAGATCTTAGTTTAGGCGCTATAGAGTTGTAGATAGATAAATATTATTATACTTCTCTTCTATACTTAGTACTTTAGAGCTATAGTATATTTTATTAACTAACTTAGTAATCTATAATATATAGTCTCCTTATTCCTAACTTAGTAAGATAAGGGAGACTTCTCCCTTTACTATAACTTCTGGTATACTCAGCCTTTTTATCTTAGGAAGGGCCTTTTCTACCCTAAGGCCTACACAGCCATTCTCCACCCTTTCCCTAAGATATATCTTAAGGGGAGATCTAGTACTTATAGAGTACTTTAGTACAGTTTATAAGATTTGCCTTATATTCCTATATTACTTTCTCTTCTAGCCAGCCTAGCCATTTAACCTTAAAGTGTTATTTAGATATAATATCCTTATAATATAAGATTCCCTTAACCTTGTAGTATATAGCACTATCCTAGTCTAGGTTATAGTCTAGAACCTCTACAGGTCCTAGCTGGAAACCCCTTAACTTAGGAGGGGGTCTCTATAGTTCTAATAGTAAGATATAGAATACTGGATAGATCTATACTATTAACAGGGGGAGATCTAGTAGGTATACTAGTTTACTAACCTTCTTTAGGACTATAAATAGCCTAAGGTAATAGCAATTAAACTTCTTAGATAGTTTTATTATTATAATATTCTTCTAGTTAAGTAGGACCTTATTACTAGGTAAGAAGTAGGCTAGGAGATACTTTTTATTATACTAATATTAGTACTACTCTTATACTTACTTAAGGTTAGTAGCTATAGTCTCCTAGTTCTTAAACCACTCCTATATCTTTGCAATAACTTACTATTATAGGTCTACTAAACTTCTAGTATACCTAATATCCTACTATAGTAAGGGGTTAGGTCTCTAAAGCTAGTGTTTATCTAGCACCCTATTAAAGCTTAAGGGCTTTAAGCTATAAGTAAGTTTAATAGGGGTAAACCTTATTATAGAGTATTCTTTAGAGTTATATATAAACTCTATATAGGGTAGTAAGTCTACCTAATTATCTTAGTTGTAGTTTATATAGATCTAGAGGTAAGACTCTATCTCCTAATTCTAGTGTTTAGTTTGCCTATTAGTTTAAGGATAGAATACTATTAATAGATATTTCTTAATCTTAAGGTAGTAATAGATATTAGACTAGAACTAACTTATAAATACTACTCCTTAATTAGTTACTAGTAATATAGGTAGCCCTACCTTTAGGAAAACTTATATTAGTAGTAGCTTAGCTAGCTACTAGGCTATAATCATTTTGTTTATAGGGAGGTACTAGGTATACTTAGAGAATCTATCTACTAGTACTAGAATAGTATTATATATATTACTATTGTTATCCCTCAACTCTAGCAGATTAGTTATAAAGTTAAGGGAGAAGTACTTCTAAGGCTTAGAGGCTAGGGGGAGTAGTTCTAGTAGTCCCTATAGCTTATACTAATAAATCTTATTTATCTAACAAGGTGTATAGTAGTAGATATACGTCTTTACGTCCTCTTTAAGGTATTTCTAGAAGTACTTCTACCTAAGGACTTCTACTATCCTTACAACGCTATAGTAGCCTCCTATTAGGTTATTATAATTCTGAATAAGGATAGCTTCCTATAGAGATATATTATTAGGGATCTACACTTTCCTATCTCTACAGAGGATACTACTAGGGTTAACTATCTAGTTTAGCGTGCCCTTAACTGCTCTGCCCTCTTCCTACTATATTAGTGCCTTATACCTAGAATAGGCTACATCCTAGGCTTAGGACTCTCTAATATAGTCTAAGAGGAGGTCTAGGGTGTCTAGTATAAATATAGTATCTCTAGATGCTGCTCTATGCGCCTATATATATAATAAAGTAGCTCTAGTAATTAGAGCCTTAACTATAAGCGCCTTAGTATATTAATTGGGAGTTAGTAGCTCTAGATCTAGCTGGTTATTATGTACAGCTTTGAATAGGTTAGTCCCTAGAGGATTACCTTAATTAGTAGAGCTTAGGGGACTACCTAAGGGTAATATATTACTATATAGACTTGTGCTATAGATATCCTATACTAAAGGTACTATTTTAGAGAGTTAATAGGAACCTGTAGGCCCTACTCTAGAGAGGTCCTCTCTCTATACTTTTAGCTTAGCTTCCTACTATTTTTATGCTTAAGCCCTAGTTATCTAGATAGACTAGATTTAAAGCTTTTATTGGAGGGTTAGTAATATAGTATCTTATATTTACTAGCCTACTCTAAGTATAAAGCCCTTCTTATAGTTAGGTCTTTATAATAGGGTATTAGCTAGATTATCTACCCCTAGCTTATACTTAATCTTAAAGTTATACTTTGCTAGTTCCTTAGCCTAGTAGGCTTACTTTAAGGATAGTACTTTAGTAGTTATAAAGTACTATAGGTTATTATAATTGGAAAGTACCTAGATTACTTTAGGGGTGTAAGTAGTATAGTGCTGCTACTATTGGAATATAGATATAATAGCACATAATTCTTTGTCATACGTTAGCTAATTAACCTCTAGTCCTAAGAACTTTTGGTTCTAAAAGGTAACTAGCTTCTAATACTTTTCTAAAGCTATATAGGTATCTTATAGCTAGAGTATAATAGCTACTATTACAAAATCTAATGCATTAGTAATAATTATTACTAGCTTCTTAGTCTAGAAGTACTATAGGACTAGGGCCCCTAGGAACTTCTCTTATAGTTCTTTAAAAGTAGTATATACTTCCTTTAGCTAGCTCTAGGGAAGGTACTACTTTGTTAGTCCCTTCCTAGTTAGCTTCTTCCCCTTCTTCTTTCTAAGGCTCTTAGAGCCTTAGTTTAGGTCTTAGGCAGCTTTGAGCAGGTTTATTAATAGCTCTACTACTATACTATAGTTAAAGATAAAGTGCCTATAAAAGTTAGTAAACCCTAGGAATACCTATACCTCTTAGTAGCTTATAGGTACTAGCTATTTATAGATGGTCTAGACCTAGGTTAGGTCTATTACTACCCCCTTAGGGGTAATAATAAAGCCTAGGAACTCTATAGCCTTAGTAGAGAATATACATTTACTTACTTTGCAAAAAAGCCCCTAGTCTAGGAGTCTTTCTAGTACTTCTTTAATATAAAGATTATACTAATCCTCTTCTTTACTATAGATAAGGATATTATCTAAGTATATAATATAGGTATAATCTAGGAGCCCTCTAAGGGCCCTTTAGATATAGGACTAGAATATTGCTAGTGTATTAGTAAGCCTAAATAGTATTACAAGGTACTCAAAGTAGCTATATTAGGTCTTAAAGGCTATTTTCCACTTATTACCTTCTTTGATTTAGAGTCTATAATATATATCTCTTAGATCTAATTTTGTAAAGATTTTAGCTTTAGATAGTCTATCTAGTATCTTACTAACTAGTAGGATAGGGTACTAGTTCTTTACTATAACCTTATTTAGACTATAATAGTCTATGCAGAGTTATATTATACTATCTACTTTAGGGACAAAGAGGATAGGGGTGCCTATAGGCGATTTGCTTAGATAAATCTATCCCTTATCCTATACTATATTAAGGTATTCCTATAGGAGATCTAGCTCCTTTCTAGAGAGGTTATAGATAGGTATATTAGGAATCTTCCTACCTTCTTCAATATTAATAGTATAATCATATTCGCTGTTTAGGTAGATAATCTTTGTCTAGTTTTTACTAAAATTCTGCTACTAATAATAAAGTTTATCTAGTATGTATTTCAGTTCCTTAGCGTCTAGTGCATTATCTACTAAGTATCTATAAGCCTCCTTAGGCTACTTATAGGACTAGACTAGGGTAAGTATAGCTTGCATTAGCTTAGTATTATATATATTACTTATTATGCAACGCGCAGCTACCTTAGGTAGCTATAATAGTATAGGGTTATTTTCAACACACTTTTTCAGGTAGTCTATAACATTAAGGGTCTAGTTCTTTAACTATAGTAGTCCTTAGTTCTAGTAATACTAGGCGTTATAGACCTTATCTCTACTAGGGCCTTTTAGCCCCTTCACCTTTCTAACTAATTCCTAGAGGAGTTCTAAGGCAATCTACTTATAGGCTTAATTATTAATTTCTTAAAACCTTATTTATATAGGTTAAAGGACGTAGGTATATTCTCTATAGCTTACTTTACCTAGGAGGTCTACTACCTTAATAATCTAGACTCTCTTAGGAGTACTCTTATTATCCCACTATTTAAAGATACTAGTAGAGAATTAGATTTAAGGGTTAGCAGCCTACAGCTATAGATATCCTAATACTAAATTATATCCTATAAAGCTAGCAGCCTAAAACCACTTAGGGCCAACTAACTTCCTAATACCCTAAGAATTATAATAACTTATTATTAGGTTATAGGGCTTACTAAGTTATAGCTTATTATTATTAATAAATATAGCTACTAGCTTTCTATGGAATAAGCTATACTTAAGCTTAGTCTTCTCTACTACCTAATTACTAATTAGGTTCAGCTCTATACCACTATTATATAGGGCTTAGAGGCTTAATAGATTACTATTATCTCTTTCTATAAGGATATCTATAGCAATCTATAGGTATTTCCCCTTAGAGTATTTCCCTAACTATAGCTAGGAGAGGTTTATAATTAGGGCTAGTCTTTTCCTAAGTTACTATATAATAGCCTAGGGGTAGTATTACTACTAGTTACTACTAATCCTTACTAGTTCTTCTAGTGTAGTTTCTAGTAGTTACCCCCCTGTCCCCCTTAATTCCTATTAGAATCTTAAGAGTTAGAGCAGGACTAGTCCTTACTAGGTATTCTACTACTTAGTATTAGGGTACCTTTAGCTTAAGTTAGTATTAAAAATTATATCCCTTAGGATAACTTCTAGTCTATCCTCTTCTATTCTTTAGAAGGTTTAGTATTCTATTAGGAAGCAACTTACTTCCCCCCTAAGGGTCCTTTGCTAGGGTTTAATACCTATAGTAACTTCTTAGCAGTTTTAGGGTTTCTCTTAAAAGCCGTCTAATCCTAAGTCTCTTATAATACTATTAGGCGTTAGACTTTATTATATATAGTATTAGGGGCCTTAGCCTATACAAAAGTAATCTTTAGGTACTTATTATTAGTCCTATTAGGGTGCTTAAAGAATAAGCTATCTAGGAGTAACTCCTTCTTACTAAGTTAGAGTAGGAATAAGTCTACTAAGTCTATATCTCTCTAACTTAGGTTGAAGAACTAGAGATAGTTATTAAATTTAGTTAAGACTAGGTCCTAGACTAGGGTAGTTGCTTCCTAATAAAGTTCCATCTAGGTAGTAATAGTACTATCTTCTACCTTTCTTTAGCATAGTTCCCTATAAATAGGGAACTGTATAGTACTAAGGGCCTATCTAGTCCTTATAATTAAGTTAGTAATAATCTATACTATATTAAATATAGACTTAATATTATACCTCTATTATTTAATAGTAGCAGCCTAAGGTGCACGTTGTTTATTACCTAAACTTAGTTAGGGGTAAACTTTCTATAGTGCACTAAGTACTTTAGATACCTCCTTAGCTATAGACTAGGGTTAGTTATAGGCTAGGGAGGTAATAGTAACTAGAACAGCTAGTGCTTTAGCTATATCTATCTATTATTGTAACCACTTAAGCTCCTCTTAGGGGGCTCCTTAGTCTTCTATAGCAAATAGTATTTATATTTATTAACCTAAGATTTACTCTAGTATTATAATAGTAGTTAGGACTCTTATAGGAAGGCTTTGATCTAGGACTAGTTTACTAGAGAGAGGGTTAACGCTTAGATTACAGTAGTATACCAATCTATTAACTAAGCTGCTAGGAGTAGGGATACTACTATTTCCAGCCTTATTATTTCCTAGTTAGGTCCTACTATTGCCCTAGTAGCTATCCAACACTATAGTATAAGTGGATACCCCTATACGCAGACTATCCCTTATATAGGAGGTAGTTAGGACCTTACTGTTATTAAGTTTATCCTGCCTATCTTTAGGGTTAATACTAGCCCCTTAACGGGTTAAGTATAGGTTACCTTAGGCTCCCCTACTCTTAAGTTCTTACTAGAGTTACTCCTCTTTATTATTATTATTATTATTAACTTCTATAAATTAAGGCTCTAGTAAGTCTACTACTAGCTACTTGCTCTACTATTATATAGAGTAAGCTTAAGCTAGCTTTACCTTTAGGGGTATACTTATTGCTTAGGTTTAGTGTAGGTAGGTAATAGCGTGTTACTAGGTTGCTAGAGGAGAGTAAAAAGATAAAATAGATAGTTAATTATAAATTAACTGCCTCCTTGTATCAAGGAAAGTAAAGGATTTGAATTATAAGGTATATTAGGGTAGGTAATTTAGTTTAGGGCAAAATGTATATATTAAGATAAATCCTTAAGGAGCCCTCAAGGATATATCTAAGAATATATAGGATAGGTTAGGTAATTAGGGCTGGTCTTAGCCTAGGGCACCTCTAAGGGAGATCTATAGGATCTCTATTGGAGCCTATATAGGAATATCCCTAATAGTAACTAAAATAAATAAATACTAGTACTAATGCAAATACTAGCGCTATAATAGCTTAACCTAACTAACTAGCTAATACTATATTAGCTGAAGCTAGCCAGCCTACACATTTACCAATCCTAGATAAGAACTAATTAGATTTATATAAAGAAGAAGCAAAGTTCCTATATTTATATAAGGACCTGTTAGAGGAAACCAGTATTAGAATATCTACCCTCTAAAGCACTGTACGCCTTTAATACTAGAATAACTAGATTAATATAACTATAGACCTATTAACCTTCTACCTTAATATATATACTATATATATTCTTACTAATATCTACTAATTAAAAGGATTACCTAACTAAATCCTTAATAACTTTAAGGAATACTTCTATATATAGGAAGTTGAATACTTCTAATATATTAACTATATAATTAGATAAGAACTTAGGGATATAATAAACTATAAAGGACTATATAGAATAATTAGGATAAACTATAAAATAGCTATAGAACTAAAAATTCTAGTAAATAGAGATCTTATAGAAACTCTACTTCTACCCTAAGGATCTTATATACTATTAATAGTTTTATCTACTAGGTTACTACCTAAACTAACCTTATATAAGGGAGGGCCTATAGGAACTAAGATACTAGTACCTAAGATACTAACTAGACTATTAGCTCCCCCTCTATATAATCTACTGGTAAACCTACTATATAAACCCTTAATCTAATAACCCTCTATACTAATAGAACTATAGCCCTAATATTAACCCTCTTTATCCCTATATAATACACCCCTATACTAAAACATCTATAGTCTAATATAGCTACTACTAATTATTAAATATAAGAACTAAAGACTTCTATATAAGAAGATAATTATGTTCTAGAAAGCTTAGAAGAAGTATAATAACTATACTAGTAAACTGTATAATATCCTTGCTAATAAGACCTGAATCTTTATTAAGCTATGCTATTATCTTAATATCTATAAGGTATAATACTCTAATATCTTCCCTAATATTCTTAAAGATTATATATATATATTATTGAATAGACTTCCTTCTATAAGGTATAATAGGTGTATAATTAGGTACGCAAGCGCAAAGGTGGAAATCCATCTTCTATACACGTGTATTGGTACAGGCTCAATAGGGGTGATACTCAATCAGATTGTAGTATTGTTCATATCTATCTAGATATAGCTGGGATAGAGGTTTTATATATAACCCCCTGCTAAGCCTTTGTATAGGCGTTATATAATAAGATTATGTAACTCTATATAAGGGCAACGTATCACCCCTTTGTTATCTACGTATAGACACTAGCAACTTTTTATTTTCAGGTTACTTGCTTAATAGTCCCAGCTATACAATTCCCCTATATCCTAATATTTACTTACATAATTATAGCATTAACTTTTAACTCCCCTTCTTAGGATTGTTATTACTGTGTAATCCTAAGATACTACTAGTATTATATATTTCCCTACCCCTTCTAGTATTATTATATATAGTAGGTATTCCTATTAGGGCCTTCTCTATTAGTCTATATAGGTCTTCTCTATAGGTAGTTAGGTACTAATCTTGCAGTAATAAGGCTATTAATATATAGTGTTTACACTAAGGGATTCTACAGGTACTATTAGCTAGTATCTATTAGTTAATTAAGAGTAATATTACATAATAGTAGTATTTACTAGGGGTTTATTATAATAATACTAGGGCTGTATCTTATAGTATTATAATACTTATATAAATAGAAGATACTAATAGAAAGTAGTTTTAGCCTACTCTAGTATATAGAGATATAGGCAGAGTGGTAAGGTGTAAACAGAGGTGTACTCTATATATAATCCCCTCTAAGACCTCTCTTGTTCTTCTTTCCTTTATCCTTATTTCAAAATCCTTAATATATAATTATAGGCCTTTTCCTTTCTAAGTTTTTATATAATATACTAACCCCTAGTAGAACTTTAAAATCTCTTATAATAGCTCTTGTTCCTACTAACTAGTAGCTCCCTACTAACTAGTAGCTTATCCCTACTAGCCCTATAGGTAATCTTCTTATAGTTTAACTTACTAATAATTAAATTTGTATAACCCTTCCTACTAGATAGGCTAGCAATTATATACTTATATAGGTACTTGCTATTAACATAAGTTCTTCTCCTTTTCCTATCCTTATATAATATAGGGTTAACTTTTATTATAGGCTGATAAAGTAAACATAACAGCTATACTATTATATAATATTAACATTATACTTAATACTAGTACTAATCTTTGCAAATTTATTACCAAGATTATTTAGTATAAAGGCTACTTTTGCGTAGTTTTAGTCTAGTTATATAGTTAGGCTACTCTAACCAACTATCCCTATAAGTGTAGTTCAGCTTATAGGCCTTCTCCCTTTACTTAGTATATTATCCTTACTGGTTTCTAGAGGGGTTTATATAGTTATTATATATAGATAAGCTATAGTACTTATTATAAGTACAAGGTCTAATTTAGTCTTCCTAGATATATAGGGTAGGGGTTTCTTCTCTAGGGTAGATTAAATAGGGGTTGAACTTTATAGTTCCTCTGTATAGATCTTATAATCTGCCTTCTTAATAAAAATATTTACTCCTGTAAAAACATATATATATATATATAAATAAGTGACTTTAGTAAGTATTATAGTCTGAAATAAATAAAAGATATATATGAAATAACTATAAATATAAGAAATATATATAGTATATACTATAGGTAGAGCTATAAGCTCTATATAGGGCCAGTTTAGTCTACTAATACTTTAACCTTAATATTTAGCTTATTAGTTAAAACAAGGGTCTCTAGGGTAGAGTTTAGACTCTTCTTTATACATATATTAGCAGGATTATCCTTTCCATTAATCTAGTAGATCTTAGTAATCTCCCTTTTCTTATATGATTCTTAAAGGGACATAATATCAATTATAAGCCTCTTTGTGAGGCACGTTAGGGCAGGCAATTTGGTTCAGGGCAAAATGTATGTATTAAGACAAATCCTTGAGGAGCCCTCAAGGATACGTCCGAGAATATATAGGATAGGTTAGGTGATTAGGGCCGGTCTTGGCCTAGGGCACCTCTAAGGGAGATCTGTAGGATCTCCGTTGGAGCCTATGTGGAAATATCCCTAACAACTGCCCCCCCCTTTCTTAATAACTCAGCCTGAGTCATTATGACTGGGTGTGAAACAGGTTGCTCTTAGGTATCCGTTGGTCTTGTAGGGGGTCCTTCTTGTAGAGGAGCCAATTGAACTCTGGGAAAACTCCCTGTGGGAGAAACCTTAGTTTAGAGAAATTGCCTTCCCGCCCTTAGCATCGTCATTAGGGGATGTCCTAAGATCTTCATCGTTAACTTGACCTAATAAATGCTTATAGCGTAGTGGTGTACCTCCGCTAACGGCCTAGGCCTTGCGTAGCCCATTTGCGAATTATCCTACAGATATTTTCACGCAGTATGCTTGTCTGCAGAGCCAGTTTGTCAAGGGGTTAACTCTTATATGAAGTCTACTGATGGTGTCTACCCCTCTGCCTTCTGCTTTATTGATTGGGTGTATCTGATGCCCCTAATCAGCACAATACCTTCCCGCCACTTGCCCTTTTGACAGGCCGCTGGGGGGGAGACTTAGTATTTGGACAGTGACCAAGTTTCCCTTAGTGGTAGATATAACAGTATAGAGATTGCTCCTCTTGTGTACTTAGCACTAAGTACTGTTTACTTGTTGGGAGGTCCACTGTAGGTCCTCTTAAGTGGGCAATATAATGGATAACCAGTAAGGAGGCTAGTAGTCTCCTCTTCCAGTTGTTAGCTGTTTGCTGTTTGCCTCTTAGGGTGTAGGCAGCTCTTCACCGGAGTGTAGTTTAGGGACTTAGGCGCTGTGCTTTAGATTGGGTATAAAAAGGTGTTTTCCGCTTAGGGTTGACTCTTCTTCTTACACCTTACTTTTTGATGAGCGCTCTAAGTTGCTCCTATTACTGCCTGCTCCCATTATACCATCCTTTACTACTGTTCCCATTAGTGCTGTCCTTAACACTCCTATTCTACGTTATGTGTTGTTGCTCTTACCAAATATGGAGCTACAGCCTGCGCTAGTGGCCTGCTGGTAGGTTTTATTATTCCCACTAGCGCCCTATTAGTATTATGGTGCATTCCTGCTGACTACTGTCTAGGTGTGAGCGTTGTGTTGTCAGACTCATGTCTATAAGCAAGACTATTCCTAATGGGTCCTATGAGGGCTTTATTAAGGCTCTGTTGCATCCTGGTAAGTTCTGCTGGGTAGTATCTTCTACGTAGACTATATACAAGCCTTGTTAGGATGCAAAGGCTAGGGGTTATATTAAGGCAGGTAGTTCTGTTTTTTTTCCCTGTAATCTCTCTGCTAACGCCCTGTTTAGGTTGCGCCTGTGTTCTGTCACGCCGTCAACGTCCTTAAATACCTTCTCTTAATTGCTCGCCGCTATACCTCCTGCTAGTTTGGTACTGTGCCCACTTTTCCTAACAATGCGTTCATGGCTGCCTTACTGGCGAATACTATGCTCTATAGTGACTGGAGTTACGCGTAGAGCTACACTCAGTTGTTGGCTCCCGCCTTTGGTGCTGCTGAGAAGGAAGAGAAGTAATTAATTAAGGAGATGTATCAAGGTAACGTTGTGGCTTACTGGTGGGCTCGGGAGCAGTCCATAGACAATAATTTACATTGCTATGAGGTTTATCTGCCCTTGCTCCTAAATCTTCCTGAAGAGTTTCCGCTAATATGCTTAGATGGGTATTGGTTCTGTAGGCCTCTGTCGCCCTACCAACATTGTTGTCAGTGTTTGACATGAGATGATCTTCTGGGATTCTAGTGGGGGTTTGGCTCCTTATAAGCGTTAATTCTACTACTATAGTACTTATGTCCCTAGTGAGTCTAAGGGGATGGATATAAGTGAGAGCCCTATTAAGCATAGGAAGACTCCTAGTTGCTCTGCCTCCCTAGATCTTGGTTTAGGCGCTATGGAGTTGTAGATAGATGAATATCATTATACTTCTCTTCTATACTTGGTATTTCAGAGCTGTGGTGTATTTTATTGACTAACTTGGTAATCTATGATATATAGTCTCCTTATTCCCAACTCAGTGAGATGAGGGAGACTTCTCCCTTTGCTGTGACTTCTGGCATGCTCAGCCTTTTTGTCTTAGGAAGGGCCTTTTCTGCCCTAAGGCCTATGCAGCTGTTCTCTGCCCTTTCCCTGAGACGCGTCTCAAGGGGAGATCTAGTACTTATAGAGTACTTTGGTACAGTTTGTAAGATTTGCCTCATATTCCTATATTACTTTCTCTTCTAGCCAGCCTAGCTATTTGACCTTGAAATGTTGTTTAGACGTGATGTCCTTGTAACATAAGATTCCCTTAACCTTGTAGTGCGCAGCACTGTCCTGGTCTAGGTTATAGTCCAGAACCTCTACAGGTCCTAGCTGGAAACCCCTTAACTTAGGAGGGGGTCTCTATGGTTCCAACAGTGAGATGTAGAATACTGGATGGATCTGTGCCATTAATGGGGGGAGATCTAGTAGGTATACTAGTTTGCTAACCTTCTTTAGGACTATAAACAGCCCAAGGTAACGGCAATCAAACTTCTTAGACGGTTTCATTGTTGTGATGTTCTTCTAGTTGAGCAGGACCTTATTGCTAGGTGAGAAGTGGGCTGGGAGGCACTTTTTATTATACTAATGTTGGTACTGCTCTTGTGCTTGCTTAAGGTTAGTAGCTATAGTCTCCTAGTTCTTAAACCACTCCTGTATCTTTGCGACGACTTGCTATTGTAGGTCTACTGAACTTCTGGTGTACCTGACGTCCTGCTATAGCGAGGGGTTAGGTCTCTAAAGCTAGTGTTCGTCTGGCACCCTATTAAAGCTTGAGGGCTTTGAGCTGTAGGTGAGTTTAATAGGGGTGAACCTTATTGTAGAGTGTTCTTTAGAGTTATATGCAAACTCTGCGTAGGGTAGTAAGTCTACCTAATTGTCTTGGTTGCGGTTCATGTAGATCTAGAGGTAAGACTCTATCTCCTGATTCTAGCGTTTAGTTTGCCTATTAGTTTGAGGATAGAATGCTGTTGACAGATGTTTCTTAATCTTGAGGTAGTAACAGATATCAGACTAGAACTGACTTGTGAATACTGCTCCTTGATTAGTTACTAGTAATACAGGTGGCCCTGCCTTTAGGAAAACTTGCGTTAGTAGTAGCTTAGCTAGCTGCTGGGCCGTGATTGTTTTGTTTATAGGGAGGTACTAGGTATACTTGGAGAATCTGTCTACCAGTACCAGAACGGCATTATACGTGTTGCTGTTGTTATCCCTCAACTCTAGCAGATTAGTTACAAAGTTAAGGGAGAAGTGCTTCTAAGGCTTAGAGGCTAGGGGGAGTGGTTCTAGCAGTCCCTATGGCTTGTGCCGACAAATCTTATTTGTCTAACAAGGTGCACAGTAGCGGATATACGTCTTTACGTCCTCTTTGAGGTATTTCTAGAAGTACTTCTACCTAAGGACTTCTACTGTCCTTGTAACGCTATAGTGGCCTCCTATTAGGTTATTATAATTCTGAATGAGGATAGCTTCCTGTAGAGATATGTCATTGGGGATCTATACTTTCCTATCTCTATAGAGGATACTACTAGGGTTAACTATCCAGTTTAGTATACCCTTAACTGCTCTGCCCTCTTCCTGCTGCGTCAGCGCCTTATACCTAGAATAGGCTACATCCTAGGCTTGGGACTCTCTGATGTAGTCTAAGAGGAGGTCTAGGGTATCTAGTGTGAACACAGTATCTCCAGACGCTGCTCTACGCGCCTGTATGTACGACGAAGCAGCTCCAGTAATTAGAGCCTTAACTATAAGCGCCTCAGCGCATTAATTGGGAGTTAGCAGCTCTAGATCCAGCTGGTTGTTGTGTACAGCTTTGAATAGGTTAGTCCCTGGAGGATCGCCTTGATTAGTAGAGCTTAGGGGACTACCTAAGGGTGACGTATTACTATACGGACTCGTGCCGCGGATATCCTATGCTGAAGGTGCTATTTCAGAGAGTTAATAGGAACCTGTAGGCCCTACTCTAGAGAGGTCCTCTCTCTGCGCTTTCAGCTCAGCTTCCTACTATTTTTACGCTTGAGCCCTAGTCATCCAGATAGACCAGATTCAAAGCTTTTGTTGGAGGGTTGGCAACACAGCATCTTATATTCACTGGCCTACTCCAAGTGCGAAGCCCTTCTCATAGTTGGGTCTTCGTAATGGGGCGTCAGCTGGATTGTCCACCCCTGGCTTGTACTCAATCTTGAAGTTATACTTTGCCAGTTCCTCAGCCCAGTGGGCTTGCTTTAAGGATAGTACTTTAGTAGTTATAAAGTACTGTAGGTTGTTGTAATTAGAAAGCACCTAGATCACTTTAGGGGCGTAAGCGGCATAGTGCTGCTACTGTTAGAACGCAGATATAATGGCGCATAATTCTTTGTTATACGTTAGCTAATTAACCTCTAGTCCTAAGAACTTTCGGCTCCAGAAGGCAACTGGCTTCCAATGCTTTTCTAAAGCCGTGTGGGTATCTTGTGGCTGGAGTATGATAGCTGCTATTACAAAATCCAACGCGTTAGTGATAATTATTACTGGCTTCTTAGTCTGGAAGTGCTGCAGGACTGGGGCCCCTAGGAACTTCTCTCGTAGTTCTTTGAAAGCAGTGCGTGCTTCCTTTAGCCAGCTCTAGGGAAGGTACCACTTCGTTAGTCCCTTCCTGGTTGGCTTCTTCCCCTTCTTCTTTCCAAGGCTCTCAGAGCCTTGGTTTGGGTCTTAGGCAGCTTTAAGCAGGTTTGTCAACGGCTCTACTACTGCACTGTAGTTAAAGATGAAGTGCCTATAAAAGTTGGCGAACCCTAGGAATACCTGTACCTCTTAGTAGCTTATAGGCACCAGCTATTTGCGGATGGTCTAGACCTGGGTTAGGTCTATCACTACCCCCTTAGGGGTAACAATGAAGCCCAGGAACTCTACAGCCTTGGTAGAGAACACATATTTACTTGCTTTGCAAAAAAGCCCCTAGTCTAGGAGTCTTTCTAGCACTTCTTTAACATAAAGATTATGCTGATCCTCTTCTTTGCTGTAGATAAGGATATTGTCCAAGTATACAACATAGGTACAATCCAGGAGCCCTCTAAGGGCCCTTTAGATATAGGACTGGAACGTCGCTGGTGCGTTAGCAAGCCTAAATGGTATTACAAGGTACTTGAAGTAGCTATATTAGGTCTTAAAGGCTGTTTTCCACTCGTTGCCTTCTTTGATTCAGAGTCTGTGATACGCGTCTCTCAGATCCAATTTTGTGAAGATTTTAGCTTTAGATAGTCTATCCAGCATCTCACTAACCAGCAGGATAGGGTACTGGTTCTTTACTATAACCTTATTTAGACTGCAATAGTCTACGCAGAGTCGCATTATGCTATCTACTTTAGGGACAAAGAGGATAGGGGCACCCACAGGCGATTTGCTTAGACGAATCTATCCCTTATCCTATGCCGTATTGAGGTATTCCCGTAGGAGATCCAGCTCCTTTCCGGAGAGGTTATAGATAGGCATGTTGGGAATCTTCCCACCTTCTTCAATATTAATAGCATGATCATATTCGCCGTTCAGGCGGATGATCTTTGTCTGGTTTTTGCTGAAATTCCGCCACTAATAATAAAGTTTATCTAGTACGTATTTCAGTTCCTCAGCGTCCAGCGCATTATCTGCTGAGTGTCCATGAGCCTCCTCAGGTTGCTTACAGGACTGGACTAGGGCGAGCATGGCTCACATTGGCTTAGTATTGTATATATCGCTTATTATGCAACGCGCAGCCACCTTAGGTAGCTATAACAGTGCGGGGTTGTTTTCAACGCACTTTTTCAGGTGGTCTATAACATTAAGGGTCCAGTTCTTTAACTATAGCAGTCCTTAGTTCTGGTAATACTAGGCGTCGTAGACCTCATCCCTACTGGGGCCTTTTGGCCCCTTCGCCTTTCCAACCAATTCCTGGAGGAGTTCTGAGGTAATCTGCTTATGGGCTTGATCATTAATTTCTTAAAACCTTATTTATGTAGGTTGAAGGACGTAGGTGCGTTCTCTGTGGCTTACTTTACCTAGGAGGTCTGCTACCTTAACAATCTGGACTCTCTTAGGAGTACTCTTGTTATCCTACCATTCAAAGGTACTAGTGGAGAATTAGATTCAAGGGTTGGTGGCCTGTAGCTACGGATATCCTAATACTAAATCATATCCTGTGAAGCCAGCGGCCCAAAACCGCTTAGGGCCCACTAACTTCCTAATACCCTAAGAATTATAATAACTTATTGTTAGGTCGTAGGGCTTGCTAAGTTGTAGCTCGTTGTCATTAACAAACATAGCCACTGGCTTTCTGTAGAATAAGCTATACTCAAGCTTAGTCTTCTCTACTGCCTAATTGCTGATCAGGTTCAGCTCCGCACTGCTATCGTATAGGGCTCAGAGGCTCAATGGATTGCCGTCGTCTCTTTCTACAAGGACGTCCACGGCAATCCGTAGGCATTTCCCCTTAGAGTGTTTCCCTAACTGCAGCCGGGAGAGGTTTGCAATTAGGGCTGGTCTTTTCCCAAGTTGCTACGTGACGGCCTAGGGGTGGTATTGCTACTAGTTGCCGCTGAACCTTGCTGGTTCTTCTAGTGCGGTTTCTAGTAGTTACCCCCCTGTCCCCCTTAATTCCTATGGGAGTCTCAAGAGTTAGAGCAGGACTGGTCCTCGCTGGGTGTTCTACTGCTTAGCGTTAGGGTACCTTCAGCTTAAGTCGGTATCAAAAATTGTGTCCCTTGGGATGACTTCCAGTCTGTCCTCTTCTATTCTTTAGAAGGTTTAGTATTCTATTGGGAAGCAACTCACTTCCCCCCTAAGGGCCCTTTACTAGGGTTTAACACCTGCAGCAACTTTTCAGCGGTTTTAAGGTTTCTCTTAAAAGCCATCCAATCCTGAGTCTCTTGCAACACCATTAGGCGTTGGACTTCGTTACGCATAGTATTAGGGGCCTTGGCCCATACGAAAGCGATCTTTAGGTGCTTATTATCAGTCCCATCAGGGTGCTTAAAGAACGAGCTATCTAGGAGCAACTCCTTCTTACTAAGTTGGAGCAGGAACAAGTCTACTAAGTCTGTATCTCTCCAACTCAGGTTGAAGAACTAAAGATAGTTGTCAAATTTGGTTAAGACTGGGTCCTGGACTAGGGCAGTAGCTTCCTGATGCAGTTCCATCCAGGTAGCAATAGTGCTATCTTCTACCTTTCTTTGGCATAGTTCCCTATGAATAGGGAACTGTATAGTGCTGAGGGCCTATCTGGTCCTCGTGATCAAGTTAGTGACAATCTGCACTATGTTGAACGTAGACTTAATATCACGCCTCCATTGTTTAACAGCAGCGGCCTGAGGCGCGCGTTGTTCATTACCTAAACTCAGTTGGGGGTGAACTTTCTGTAGTGCACTGAGCACTTTGGACGCCTCCTCAGCCACGGACTGGGGTTGGTTATAGGCTAGGGAGGTAACGGCGACTGGGACGGCTAGCGCTTTAGCTATATCCATCTGTTATTACAACCGCTTAAGCTCCTCTTAGGGGGCTCCTCAGTCTTCTGCAGCAAATAGCATTTGCATTTGTTAACCTAAGATTTACTCTGGTGTCATAATAGTGGTTGGGACTCTTATGGGAAGGCTTCGATCTGGGACCAGTTTGCTAGAGAGAGGGTTGACGCTTGGATTATAGTGGCGCACCGATCCATTAACTAAGCTACTAGGAGTGGGGACACTACTATTTCCAGCCTCATTATTTCCTGGTTGGGTCCCGCCGTTGCCCTAGTGGCCGTCCGACACTATAGTGTGAGTGGACACCCCTGTGCGCAGACCATCCCTTACGTAGGAGGTGGTTAGGACCTTACAGTTGTTGAGTTTATCCCGCCCGTCTTCAGGGTCAATGCTGGCCCCTTAACGGGTTGAGTGTAGGTTGCCTTAGGCTCCCCTACTCTTAAGTTCTCGCTGGAGTTGTTCCTCTTCATTATCATCGTCGTCGTTGACTTCCGTGAATTGAGGCTCTAGTGGGTCTACCACTAGCTGCTTGCTCTGCTGTCACGCAGAGTGAGCTTGAGCTGGCTTTGCCTTTGGGGGCATACTTGTTGCTTGGGTTCAGTGTGGGTAGGTAACGGCGTGTTACTGGGTTGCTGGAGGAGAGTAAAAAGATAAAATAGATAGTTGATTGCAAATTGACTGCCTCCTTGTATCAAGGAAAGGGAAGGATTTGAATTGTGAGGCACGTTAGGGCAGGCAATTCGGTTCAGGGTAAAATGTATATATTAAGACAAATCCTTGAGGAGCCCTTAAGGATATGTCTGAGAATATATAGGATAGGTCAGGTGATTAGGGCCGGTCTTGGCCCAGGGCACCTCTGAGGGAGATCCGTAGGATCTCCGTTGGAGCCCATGTGGAAATGTCCCTAACACTCTTCTTATTAGTTGTACTAAGTTTAATAAGGTAATTATATAGAGATTTTAAATCTATATATATTACAACTGGAATAGGAGGTAGATCTAGAGTTTATATAATCTAGAGAAGTATAGAACTTAAGGTAATAGTATTATTAAAACTATTAACTATGCTATATAGTTTACTAGTAAGTACACTTTATATAACTCTTTTATACTTAACAGAGTTCCAATATATAATATTCCCACAGATTTAGAAGTTATGTAAGTTCCCAGTATTATATTCTTTAGCTAGAATAATAAGAAATCCAAGCTAAGAGCTAAGATCTTTATTATTAGCAAATAAACTATTAGTGAAAATAAATAGCTTCGTACGACGTAGATCTAGGGGAATAAATATTAAGCTATAATTGTGGTACTTAATTTACTATAGGATTTATATATTTAAGGCTTTAATATCTTTATTCTTTAGTAGGACTATCTAGGCTATAATAGAGAGGTTGAATAAAGCCTCTAGTTAATATACTAAAGCAATATATACTCCTCTTACTCTCTAGGTAATATACTACTATATTATATCTAGAGATAAGGGGTTAATTGCATAAAGGTTCTTAGATTACCCTTTTTAGGTTAGTATAACCTTACTATTAACCAGTATAATCTTCCTACTATTGAACTTAATAGGCTGTTCACTTAATAGGATAGTTTTAGGCTTTATATAGAAGTTTACCTTTGCTAGTTCTTCTTCTTCCCTTTATATAAAAGCT
>ML977560.1:760406-770528 GCA_010015725.1 Amniculicola lignicola CBS 123094
AGGTATAGAGGGTTTAGGTATATAGAGTTTAGGTATATATAAAGGTACTATAAGTATAGTAGGTTAATAATTAAGTAGGATTATATTTATATCTCCTTGTAATATGTTGTACAGCTCTATAGCAGTATTATCTATTATTCCCTTTAGGCTGTACACCCCTTTCTTCTCTATAGTAATCTTTAGTTCCTATCTAATTATACAATTCATCTATAAGAAGTATTCTCTCTTCTATCCTCTAAAATCTTCTATAAAAGCTTATAGGGTGTTCTTACCTATAGTAGTTATTATATAAAGGTTAATAAGTGCGTATCCAGCGTATAAGGATAGTTGGATATTTAATAGGTTATTATCTATATTAATGTAATCTATCTAGTATTATAGTTATATAGTGCCTCTTAATATCTTCTTAGTAATATTAAGGCTTTCTGCTATATCTTTGTATATAGTAATATACTTAGACTCTTCCTCAGGTATATCCTTCTTGTTGTTGTTGTTAGAGGTAGGCTATAGGGTAGTTGTATTAGGGGTTGCGTTAGGGCTTACTATTATAGTAATAGTATTATTATTATTTTATGCCGTTGGCTTATTTATATAGCAAGGTTTTCATTTTATATAATTTGCACTATCTTCCTATACACTAGTTTAGTGTATAATCTAATCTCTCTATTATATATGCTGGTTTAGCAGGCTTAATAGGTAATAAAATAAAGGTCCTTGTTAATTTACTAGGATAAGACTCTATCTTTACTCTTGCTAATTTGCAGTTGAAGTTAATCAACTACTAATTAGTGTTAAATAGACTTCCTTCTATAAGGTGTAATAGGTATATAATTAGGTACGCAAGCATAAAGGTGGAAATCTATCTTCTATATATATATATTGGTACAGGCTTAATAGGGGTAATACTCAATCAGATTGTAGTATTATTCATATCTATCTAGATATAGCTGGGATAGAGGTTTTGTATATAACCCCCTACTAAGCCTTTATATAGGCATTATATAATAAGATTATATAACTCTATATAAGGGCAATGTATCACCCCTTTGTTATCTACGTATAGATATATATTCTATATATATATACTATAGGTCCTAGCTATATATAGAAGGCTCTATATACTACCCTAGATACCTACTTTAATACTACTATTAATAAGACTTACTACTATACTAACTAGATATTAATATCCTTTATATAGTACTAAAAGGAGAATCTAGATAAGATACTATATAAGGCCTTAGAGTTTCTTATTAATAAACTTATACTCACATAGAGAGTAATAGGAGGAAGCTTCCTTAGAGACTAATAGCTATATACTACTATTATACAAGTATACTAAGGATAACCTAAATTTAAGTAAGCTATATTCTTAAATAACTAAATATATACTAAATGTTACTAGCTAATATATAGTCTTATCTAATATATAGAATTTGCTGTATAGCTCCTCTCCAATTAAGGGCCTATAGTATCAAATAATTAATTAATAGACCTAGATTCTTGATAGAGTAGGAAACTAATTATAGTAATTCTATTGTGTATACTAGCTAGTTACAATAGTAATTAGGGAGCTTAATAGCTCTACCTTATTAATTCTACTGCTGTAGTAGCTCTACTACTTTAATAACTAATTACTTATTAACTACCTGCCCTAATATAGTAATATAAGCTTAAGGAGGCCTAGTAGCCTTTCTAGCTGCCTTGCAATTGTTTTAAAGTTGCTTATTAGCCTACTTATTAAGCTGCGCTTCCTACTTCTAGAGTTGCTTTTACTCTAGCTCTTCCTATTAAGCTTCCTTTACAGCTGCCTTTATACGCCTCTTCTCCTTAGCTATCTAAGCCTTTTTAAGCTTCTCAGATATCTTAAGCCTAGTCTTCTCTTCTTTTTATGTGCGTAGGAGCTCTACTATAGTATCCTTCTTAGCTTATTATTTATATGCTTATTAAACCTTTTAAGGGCTATAGAATACAGCTCTACTATAGTATTATATAGGAGCTTTAAGCAGGAGAGCCTTACTACACTTCCTCTTCTTCTTCTTATTAATCAGAGCCTTACCTAGGCCTTAATTCTCTATCTAGAGAGTTATAACCTAAATAGAGAGACTATAGATTATATTACTAAGCTTCTAGGCTTGTTAATTATATATATTACTAACTACTTCCTTTAGAAGCTTCTCTATATATCTCTAATCTTAAGCAGTAAGAACTGACTAAGAGCTCCTACTAGAAGAAGGCCTACTTCTAGGAGGCTTACTAAATTAAGTAAGAACTCTCTTAGGGTTGAATAGCTCTATACTATAGGCTTTAAAGCTAGAAAGTATATTCTTCTTTATAAATAAGGTCTCCTAGGCACTATTAAATAGGCAGAAGAAGTCTTATTTAGTAAGAGCTATAAATCCTATTAATTTATATATAAAGTGCACTAGGGTATCTAAGTAGGCTATTAATAGTAGCTTGAACAAGGCTATGTCTAGAGGCTATAGTATATAGGTTAAGTAAGGCAGATAGACTACTAGTAGAATCCTATTCTAATTATAGTAGTTGATAAACTTTATAGAGATATAAGATCTATAGCTATCTAGAATTAAGAGCCTATATACTTGCTAAGCTACCTTCTTTATTCTTAAGTTAAATACCTATTCTAGCTAGTATAGGCCTAGATTATTATTCGTCCAGCCTATAGGAGATAAGGTAAAAAAGGTAGTATACTAAGCTAGATTAAAGTCTTACAGCTAGGTGTCTTAGATATTACTAGTTATTACTTAATAGATAAGGCTTAGAGGTAGGGTAGAGCTATCAGCACAGATACAGGTAATATAGGTAATCTACTTATAGTTACTATCCTATATAGCCTACTTAAGGGTACCTTCCTTATATATCTACCTAGAGAAAATTTACTTTATTCTTGTAAGTATACTAATAAGGCAGCCCTTCTTATCTATATTATATATATACTGTAGCTCAATCTAATACTCCTAAATCTTCTGCTAAAGAAGCTTAAAATAGAGCTTATATTTAAAGGCTGAATCAGCTCTCTTCCTATCTTAATCTAGTCTAAAGGTCTAGTAAGTAACTAGGGAGATTTGATGCCTCTTAAGGAAGCAATCTAGCTAGGCTTTACCTACTTCTCTACTATAGATTTCTAAGGCAAAGTTATATAGCTATTGCTTTATAGGTAGTAGGCTATAATTGCAGAGGTAATTAATATACTTTAGAAGCTCCTTCTCTTACTAATTATTAAGTAGTTATTGATTTTTGTACTATACAGTATAAGAGCTCTAGATACCTTACCAGTACTTTAATAGCCTACTTCTTCTAATGCTATAGATTTTTGCTATTACAGTAATATTAATTAATTCTCCTAGTCCTAGGGATTCTAAATGTGTAAGCGCTTCCTTAATACAATCTATATTAGTAGAGTTACAATAATATTAAAATTTGGTAAAATCCGCTGTAAGTGTATGCTAGGCGAGACTATGCATTAGCTAGTAATATTTAGTAAAGGGCTATTTAGTAACCTTTGTATAGCACTACAAGTTAGTATAGATTACTAGATAAACTAGTATCTCTAGGAACTAGGAGATACATACTATATAGATTAAAAGTACTTCTTAAATCACCTAAAACCTAACTTCTATAGTTGGTCCTTACCCTTATACTCTTAAGGATATAGCTAAAGCCTAAGAGGCTTCTATATAGAGTATATAAAGAAGAAGTACTTTATCTACTATAAAGAAGGATACTAGTCCTCTAATTATCCTTATATAGACTTTAACTATATAAAATAGTAATATATAATAATATATAAGCAATTTAATAAGGAAGCCCCCTAAGAGGAATAGATATTAATATATATATAAGACTTTAAAGGGGAACCTACAAGTAGTAAGGAGATAGTTAATAATAAAGATAATAATCTAGAGGATAGAGAACAGGTAGTTAACTACCTAACTACTATAGTATATCTCTATTATATAACTAGCGAAGATATCTATAGTACTAAAAAATACAAAGTTACTAATTAATTTGTTCTAGATAATTACTATTATATAATATACTAAGGAGAACTTTAGGATACTAGTATAGCTATAGTATCTATAGTTGGAAAAGTATAACTTAAGGCCTATATATAAGAGTACCCTTAAACTAAGATTAACTGGATACCTAGATCTATAAATATTAGTTTTAGTAGCTAAGGATTAAAAGGATTAATTAGTACTATATAGATCTAGAACCCAATTAGAATAGTTATATACTATATCTTAGATATACTAACCCTATTCCTTCTCTACCTTATAGATACTAATAGACTAGGTATATACTATAATAATACCCTTAATATTATTATACGCAAAGATAGTAGTACTATCCCTATTATCTGAAAATAGGGTTATCTATTCTTTAATATCAGCTATATAGAAACTACCTTATTCTTTATAGAGATACAACTTTAATATCTCTACTAATACTTTAGATACCCTTATATAGAAAGGCTCTATAATATACTTAATAGAGCTAGCTATAAAGTTAATTATATTATACTAGAGGAAATCTATAAGTTCTACTATTACTATTAATTATATAACCTAGTACCTTACTAATTTAGGTTTAGTATTAATGTACTTTACAAGCGAGTTGGGAATATAAGCAAGTTGGGAACTTCTCAACTTTTTGCAACGCGTTAACTATCAACTACAATGCCTCCACCAACACCTATTCAACTACCCTATAATGAAGCAGATATCCTTCTAGCTATCTCAGCTATTAATTAGCAGTAAGTAAAGAACATGTATTAAGCTGTAATCTTATTTAGTATTCTAGATAGCACGCTGCGTAACTAATGCGCTAGAAAGCCTTTATGATGTAACTGCAGGCCTAATTCAAAAAAGCTCTTAGAGCTAGAGGAGGAGGTTATTGTTAGATATATACTTGACCTGGATTTGTAAGGATTTCTGCCTACTCTAGATACTATACGCAATATAGTAGATAAGCTACTTGCTGAGTATAGCGCTAGCAAGGTTAGTAAGTAGTAGCCTAGGAACTTTGTCAACTAAATAGAAAAGCTTACAATATGATTTAACTAACTATATAATTACTAGTAAGCTCTCTATAAGGATCCTGAGACTATAAAGGCCTAGTTTAAGCTTATATAATATACTAAGGTGGAGTATAGTATCTATGATAAGGATACCTATAATTTTAATAAGGCTAGCTTTATAATAGGCAAGATATTATCTCAGCTTGTTATTACTAGCTTAGAGAGACGTAGTTGGCTAAGGACTATATAGCTAGGCAATTATAAGTGGGTTAGCGTAATCTAGGGAATCAACGCTGCTAGGTGGCTAATCCCACTATTTATTATCTTTGCTAGCTAGTACTACCTCTCTACCTAGTATAAGGGCAATAATATACTATATAACTAGGCTATTACAGTTAGTAATAATGGCTGGACAACTAATAAGATAGGAGTTAAGTAGCTGAAGCACTTCATTAAGCATACAGAGGGTAGGAAGGTTAGGGCACGTTAGCTGCTTATCTTTGATAGCTATAAGAGCTACTACTTACTCAACTTTTAAGAACTCTATAAGGAGAATAATATCTTTACTCTCTATATACTGCCTTATTTATTATACCTCCTGTAGCTACTTAATGTAGGCTACTTCTTACTACTAAAGTATATATATAGGTATTAGATTAAGAGCCTAATCCATAATAGCATTAATTATATTACTAAGCTCAAATTCCTACCAGCCTTCTATACTACCTATAATTAGTTAACTATAAAGGATAATATCTGTGTAAGCTTTTAAGGCACTAGCCTAGTCCTATACAATCTAGAGGCAGTAATATTAAAGCTTAATATAAAGCTTTGTACGCCAATACTACCTACACTAGAGGTTACCCTATAGGAGGCTAAAACACCTAGCAACGCGTGTGAACTAGAGGCTTAGTTAACAATAATCCATGATTGGATACAGAGGCACTAGAGCTTATTACCTGCCTCTATTATCGCGGCGCTTAATCAGCTCAAAAAAGGCACTGAGGTAATAGTGCACTTAGCTATACTTATACATAAGTATATCATAAGTCTTAAGAAAGTAAATAAGGCAGCTATAGAGCGTAGAAAGCATAAAAAGAAGTAGATCTAGAAGCAAGGCACTCTATCAAAGGGAGATAGAGAGGATATTATTGCTTAAAGGGAGGTTAAGAAATAATTAGATAGGGAAATGCATTAAGGCAAGGCGTAATTAGGTATAAGCTAGTAGGCTTTAGCATACTATATATGCTGTAGAGAGACTAGTTATAACTTATAAATATGTTAGAAGTATACTATAGATACTGCTTAGTCTAGGATAGTTACTATATTAATATTATCTTGTTATATTGTTGAGATAGATCGCTGCAGAGGTAGAGAGGGTTGAAAAGTTCCTAACTTGCTTATATTCCTAACTCGCTTGTAAAGTACGTTAAGGATAATACTAACTTCAACTATAAGATTATTATTAACATTGTATATATTAGTGGAAAGGATATCCTATATATTATTAATACAGATATATTATTCTAGGCTACTATCTTCCTTAAATCTATATCTATATAAGATATATAGGATATACTCTATAAGTACTAGATTAATATATATTAAGGTCTACCCAACTATATTATCTATAATCTAGGGACTAATTTTACCTTAGAAGACTTCTATAATTATATAAAGATTATAGGAGTAGAGTATAAATAGATACTAGTAGAAGCTTACTAGGTAGTAGGAAAGATTGAATATATATATATACCACTATATTATACATTTAATATACTATATACTAAACTAGGGCATAGTATAGATAATAAGGCTATTCTTTAGATAGTAGTAAAGGCCCTAAATGACACAGTAGGCCCTAATAGCCTTATTCCTACTCTGCTTGTTTTTAGGGCATATCTAAGGATTAATAGTAACTTACTACTATCCCTAGATATTACTATATAAGCTATAGCTATTAAGAAGGCTATAAAGATACTTTATACTAAAAGGGTAAAGGTAAATATCTATTATATAATTAATACTTATAATAGACTAAGTATATATAATATCCTATCCTTACTACTTAGCTTAGAAGTTATAGCTTAGAGGGAGAAGAAAGGATAGGTAGGACTATATAAAATTAAGGCTATTAATAGCTAAGATATTACTATCTACTTAGAGAATAGGCTACTAATGTTGCATTATACATAAGTTAAACTATACTACTATATAACACCTAGTAAAGAAGAAGAAGATCCTAAGGATCTAGATCTGCTAGTACCTATATAAATTGAAGCCCCCTAGCCTAGGAAGCATAGACACCTAAGGAAGGAGCCTACTATACCTGCTATATATAAAAAAGAAGCTAAAAACCTACTAGGGGAGATAATTATCCTAAGGAGAATATATAGATACCTAAGAAAAGTTCTAACTCCCCTAGATAATAATAAATATATAGAAAATATATTCTTAATATAAAAGGAATAAGATAACTATATACTAGTAGTAAAGCTCTATATAGATAGAGTTATTACAACCCCTAGGTAACTATTTTAAAGAATTAGACTATATAGAGATAGAAGCTCTAATTATAAATAGCACCTTTAAGATCCTCTAGTATAACCCTATAATCTATAAAGGCTGAATCTTTAATCTATATATAGTTAGAGAGGTAAAAGGGAAAAGTATACAACTATATAAGAAGTCTAGACTAGTTCTTGCTAGTTATTTAGATAAGGAGAAGGAGGGGATCCTTACTTAATCCCCTATAATCTAAAGGATAAGCTAGAGACTGATTCTTATAGTAGGACTATTACTAATAGCTATATATAGTATATATATTAAGCTCTAAGACATTACATAGGCATATATCTAAGCTACTAATAAACTGCTATATATACTATATATAAAGCTACTAGTAGAGATAAGGGATATACTTCCCCCTAATACTATTTTCTGGATTATATAACCCCTATATAGAGTAGCTAAGTCAGGCCTCTACTAGTTTAAGACCTATTATAATTATTATAAGGATAAGCTATAAATATCCAACTCCTTATATAATCTATACCTATTAATTATAGATAAGGGACCTATAATATTTAGTATTACAGGCCTATAAACTAATAATATACTAAGTATTATTACACTAGCTTTTATATAAAGGGAAGAAGAGGAACTAGTAAAGGTAAACTTCTATATAAAGCTGAAAATAGTTCTATTAAGTAAGTAGCCTATTAATTTTAATAGTAGAAAGATTATCCTAATAAACAATAAGATTATTCTAACCTAGAAAGGTTAATTAGGGAATCTCTATATAATTGACCCTATAGCCTTAGATATAATATAGTAGTATATTACCTAGAGAGTAAGAGGGGTATATATTACATTAGTATATCAACTAGAAGCTTTGTTTAATCTTTCTATTACAGCCTAGATAGTCTTACTAAAGGATAAAGATATTAAAGCTCTTAATATATAAATCTTATAGCAAACTAAGTACTATAACTATAGCTTAATATTTATCCCCCTAAATTTATAATATATAAAGCTATTTATCTTTATAGATAGTTCCTTTACTAATAACAAAGACCTCAGCTTATAGCTTAGATTTCTTATTATTCTAGCTAAAGAAAATACTAATGGTAATCTACATAACTTCCAAATCTATAGGAATATTATATATTAGAACTTAGTTAAGTATAAGAGGGTTATAAGAAGTATACTTGCTAGTAAACTATATAGTATAGTTAGTAGCTTTAATAATGCTATTGCTCTAAGCTCTACCCTTCTTTAGATCATACAAATGCTAGATCTGCCCCTAATTCCAGTTATAATATACATAGACTTAAAATCTCTATATAATTACCTTATTAAGCTTAGTACAACTAATAAAAAGAGACTTATAATTAATATTATATCCCTCTAGGAATTATATGAGAAAAGGGAGATTATAGAAATCTATTGGATTAATAGGAAAGATAACCCTACTAATATATACATAAAGAAGAGTCCTAATATAGTACTAGTGTCTGTATATAATTCCTAATCAATTCTAGTTAATTGATTAGGTGATTAGGATCAGCCTTAGCTGAGGCCTTAGCTGAGGCTAAGGCTCCTAATAAGGCTCCTACCTTAGCTTTACCTTAGTAGGGGCATAAAAGCTTCTATCTTATCTTACTCTAGATAGTAGCATATAGTAGACAATTAGATTCTTTATGCCTACTTACCCTTTAGTACACCCTTTAGGCATACGTTCGTTCAATTGAACCCTAGTCTTCTAATACTAATTACTCTATCAACTAACCCTATACTACATGTATAGCTATGTAGAGGATTTTGTCCTTAATAGACAGATTCGCAAGGAACAACAAAACTACTACTATATAATAAAGCTTATACCTACTATGTATATAGCTATACAGAGAAGGTACAAAGAAGCTTATACTACTATATATATAGCTATATAGAGAGGCTTAAGTAAGCCTTATATATGCCCCTAGATTAACTAATTATATAAAGATAAGATTAGTCTCCTACTACGTGCGTAGCTATATAGAGAGGGCCTATAGCTAAGCCTTTATTATACCCTAGTGTCTCCTATTTAACACAGGTTATATAAATCCAGTTATCTACTATATACGTAGCTATATAGAGGAGATAATAGGCTATAGATTAGGAACTACTGCGTACATAGCTACGTAGAGGAGAACCTTATTAAGTAGCCCACCTTATTAATACTATTATAACCCCTACCCCCCCTAAACGCTTATATAAAGGAGTATTCCCTATACCCTAGCCTTACTACCAATATTAATTAATGTATAATTACAGTTAACACGTTAATTATAGTTAACATGTTGATCCTAGTTAATAACGTTAATTAACATTTCAACCTCCCCCCCCTAGGGGAGGCCTCTGAACGCTTACACGAAAGAGTATTCCCTACTACCCTCCCCCTCCCCCTAAGGAGTAATTGCTTATATACAGAGTAATTTATTAAATAACCTACCTCCCTAAGGATTAATTACCCCTATAGGAGGAACAACTTGTTATTAACACCCCCCCCTCCCCTAGGGACCTCCTAACACCCCTAA